>PVJH01007459.1:0-43981 GCA_004026705.1 Nesogale talazaci | reverse complement strand
TTGCTACTCCCATGCCTATTCCTGAATTCCATGGGTCATGAGCTGGTATGTCTTCTCTACCTGTGCACAAGCTCCAGTCTAGTCCGCAGTGAAAGGCAAGACTGGGGTCATGGTAGTGGAGGGTGAGGAAGTCTCAGGAAACCTTTTATCCCACTATCATGCACATCCCCCCTTTGAAGTTCAGTAATTTTTCTCTGTTACATCACTCCTGATCAATCCGTATCAGGCCTGTTGCGCTCACCCTGCCACTGATCTTAGATCACTTATATTCTCATGTCTGCAGAATCTGCTCTGCAAAATCCCAGAGTTCTAGGCAATTCTAGAATCTGTCAGTCACCTGGGGAAAGGGCGGCATTCCCGCGTTGTTACTACACAGGATGCTCACGCTGGCAGGAAGGGAAATCAAAGGGAAATTTGCAGGGAGAAGTTGGATCATGGGGGGGGATGGAAGCCTACGAGGTGAGCACCCCCACCGGGAGGCTGGGGGCAGCTGGCCCGGGTTGTGTGGAGTGGAACGGAAGCACATTCCCTGACATCAGTAGAACCTGCCCACAGCTCCGCCCCGGGAACACGAGAGGCAGGAGCTACGGATTCTGGTGTATAGCTTGAAAAAACATCTGTGGGGGCCGATTCGGTACCACTCGGGAATTCTTGACCGAAGTTCTGTAACCGTCTCTAACTACCAGCATTGCTCAGTACGGGCGGACCCAGTACTAAGGAGAGTGTGCCCGGCTCAGGAGACGGGCGTCTCTGGGAGACACTGTGTACGCGTTCCCACATAACGTGACTGTCCAGAGCACGCTGCCCCCTTTGGTTTGGGTCCAACCCTTCGGCTGTCTTTCCACCCCAGTCTCAGAAACCCACCGGGCCAGCTCAACCCTGTCCTGCAGGGGTGCTATGAGTCCGCATCGACTCCAGGGCAGCAGGTTTTGCGTTTTTGTTTCAAAGGCAAGCGCCCTCCCTGCACAGACACAGAAAAGGAGTGTTTTCTTAAATGGCCATGCCTGTATGCTGGGCTCATAGCACTACCAACCGCATCCCGAGTGAAGGAAAGACAAGGGCAGGCCTGCCTTCCTGCTGGTCTGTGCCACCCTCAGATGTCTGGGCCACACCTGTACACTCAAACACCTTCATAAGGCTTCTCTCTTAGCCACCTGCTGGCTCCTGTCCAGGTAAGACGCATTGCCCGATTGCCAGCCTTGGATGATGGTTTCGCCTAGCACCCCACCGTCCGTGCTTCTTGGGCTTGAGGCCTGCTGGGGGATTGTGACAGGCCTGGAAGGGCTAAGCCCAAAGTGAGAAGCCAGGGACCAGCTAGACTGTTTCCGGCAGCAAAGGGAGAGCAGCCCAGGGACCCACAGCCCCTGCTCCTCTCCTGGAAGGAAAGAGATGTGCAGGTCTCCGGCCAGCACAGCCAGGCCCACGGTCCTGTGTCAGCAACTGGGGCAGTGGCAATGGCACCTAAAATCCACTCTCTTCTAAAAAAAGAGATACGATCAACAACCACTTTGAGGTTGAAAGGGACAAGAAGTGCCCTCATTCCCTGGTGGGCCTCATTATCCTTGTGGCAAAGACTTCGAGAAAGACTGGCCCAGGCTGGAGGAGTGTGACCCACCTCCCACGTAAAGCCTGTCGTAATCCTTGGTGTTAAAGTAGCTTGATTGGAAGCATTCTAGAGTTTATCTTTATTTAAGTGTAGGCTAAGCACAATGTCCCTTGAGACCCAACTCTGCTGTGACAATGAAAGAGCGGACATGGAGTAGAGATTCCTGGAACAAGCACCCACTGCACACAGACGGAAGACTAGCTCCCCACCTTCAGAGAGGACAGTGGAAGCAGCCAGCAAAGCCATGCTGTCTCACAGAGCACAGACCCTAGTGTGCAGAGGGGATCTGTCCTGGGAGGGGGAAGGGACGCTTTAAGGGGGGCCAGGAGAGGCTGCACCCCTGGGTGGTTGGTGAGCAAAGCCTTAAAAGAGGGGCATGCCAGCCAAGAGGCTGAGCCTGCGGCAGGGTCAAAGTACCCATCACGGGTGGCCTGTGGGTGCAGATAGCTGTCTGAGGGTCTTCTATGAGACTGTGTCTATTACTCAGGGTTTTCCCAAGGCAGGAAATCCATAATTTCTATCTCGATATATATATATGTGTGTGTGTATATATATATATATATGATTCTGTGTGTGCCTGTATCATTGTATATAAGCATAGTCATCTCTATCATTAAGAGAGATTGCTTTTAGGAAACTAGCTTTCCAAAAATCCATAGGTCAAGTGACAGGAAGAGGGAGTTCTGGCAGAATGCTCTTGAGCCCATCAACTGATTGGATGGGCCCCGCATGCCTACATGGCAGCCAGTGATCTGCTCTACTTAAGGCCAATTGATTCAATCACATGAGACTGCTTGACAGCCCAGGCGAGACTAGTGTCTGGCCAAACAATCTCGCCCCATATCCTTACGCCTTGACTGTAAAATGACCATCCCAGCCTGTCCATCCCTTATCAACCTCAGACACTGGCATCTCAGAAACATATTCCATTTTCAAATGAGCAATACACCTACTTCACAGCAACACCTAGCCAACTGTTTGATCAAACTAATGGGATACCATTCCCTAGTCTAGTGGACACATAAAATCAATGGAGCTTTCTCTTCCCCTAAAGTCAGCCTCAGAAATTCAAAGGGGGCACTTTTACCCTGGCCCTTAGGTTCCCCAGGAGATGGCATCAACTCGGTGGTGAGTGTGAAAGGTCAAGAAGGAGCCCAGGTGGCATAGAGGGCTATTATGTGGGTGGTGAATCACAAATGGGAACATTGGGAAGATTGACAGTCTTAGAAGCCCACAGGGGAAGTTCTGCCTTGTCCTACAGGGTGACTACGAGTCAGAATGGACGCATGGCAGCTTGTGGGCTTGTTTGGAGGTAATGGGACACCGGGCAGGGTTTGCAAAAGGGGTACTGCTGCCAGGTTCTACAATAAGATTTGGATCCTGAACACTCCTTCATTCACCCAGCCTGGAGAAGATGAAGTAGTGAAGTGGCAGGATTTGAGGTGGGATCCGTCAAGGACTGCTGTCCTCAAGCCAGTCAGGCAGGATATGGGCCAGGTTTCTTGAGGTGGAAGTTTGGAATTGTGCAAGGCACTGGGAAATACACCCGACTGTGCTACAAGGGTGGTGCTGTTGTTCATGCCATCAAGTTGACTCTGACTCATAGCGACTCTGTGGACAGCAGAACGGAACAGCGTCTGTCCTTGTGCCTTCTACAGAACTAAGGAAGGCCAAACTGAGAGGCATGGGCCCTTCCAAGTCCCTGGGGTGGGGTGGGGTAGGGGCGGGGGCCATGACTGGCAGTGTGTTCAGGTGGACGTGTGCTTCTCCTACCTTTGTAAAGATATTTTAATATTTTTTTGAAAAGGTCAAGCCCTGTTAAGAAGTCAGCTGTTGAAACTCAGAGAGATTAAATGATAGAGGTGGAGAAACATAAGAGAAAATCCAGGGCATTTTTTTTTTTTTGTAATTAAATGACCTGGTATGCTGATCACAGTGGAAGGCCGATGGAGATGAGGTTGGGAAGAAGACTTCTGTGAAAACTGCTCCTTTCTCCACTGATGGCTTGTTTGTGGTGTGATCCACAGAGTCATAGTCTAAGACCACCAGCCGCTCTGCAGGACAAAGACTGGACTTTCTATTCCCATAAACAGCTATCATCTTGGTAACTCATGGGGGCAGTTCTAGCTGGTCCTATAGGATTGCCATGAGTGGGCATTCACTCGATGATGGGGAGTTTGGTTTGGTTTTAGTTATCCTTGAATAGCAGTAAATGATTTTGCTTTCATCACTCTCCCCCCCACCCCCATTGAGTCGATTCTCTGTCGCCTAGTGACCTTATTGGGCAGAGTAGACTTGTTCCCTGGGGCTTCCAAATCTGTAAATCTTTATGGGAGCAGACTGCCTTGCTTCTCCCATGAAGCAGCCGGCAGATTGTCTGGGCTTGAATTGCTGACCTCAAAGTTAATGACCCAGTCTCTAACCCCCAGTGCCTCCACGAAGGCTCCTTATTTTGCTGTAGGTGTTAAACAAATAACCACAGTGCAAAGTCTTGTGTCTTTCTTGTTTGACTAGAGGATTTCAATGTTTCACTCTTATAGCCGAAAAGCCAAGGGCAACTATATGATGTGTGTGTGTGCTATTATGTGGTAAACTCCAAGAAATAAATCCTTAGTAGTTGTTCCTTTCCAGTCAAAGGTCTTCTTGCTTAAATGAATTGTGTGTGTGTGAGAGAGAGAGACAGAGACAGAAAGACAGAGAGAGACACACACAGAGGTAGGCTGGGGAGAGAAGAACAAAAGCTGGAAGGGGCCAAGGGAGAGAGAAAGAGGGAACAATGTAGTAAAATGTGGAGCAGAAAGATCTGTTTCAAGTCTTGGATTCTCTCTCTCTCAGCGTCCCTTGGTGGTGGAGATGGTGAAGGCTCAGCCTGAGTTGAGCGCACCCAAATGTACCTTGAAAGAAAGGCCTGGCCATCTTCTCCTGAAGTCCTGTGGAGCTCAGGCCCACCGGGACCCTCCTGGGATCCCTGGTTTGTTCTTAGTTTTGTTTCCTCCTGAGCTTGAATCAGACGCACTATAAAGCCCTTTCTGGCTATAAGGTTCTATGCTGATGTGTCAGCTAAATCTTATTTAAAATTCACCCAAGATGTTTCACTTTTTTTTTTACCAGTTTGTCTGTTTCCTAAAGGGGTTTCGCATAAATTTCATTTTATGAGGATACACAGCACGTCCCACACACGTAGCCTCTCCAAGGAATGTGAAAATTGGCAGCCATGCCCTGTGGCTCTGGACCACAAAATGATGAAGGTAGGATTCCTTGGCCAGCTGTCCCTCCCCCTTCAGTCATGTCTCCCGCCCAGTCATCGATCGTGAAACCGCTTCTCTATTGCGTCGATGTTGGTAAGCTGGCTTCTCAGAAATAAAGTTCACAAAAGAGGAACAGGCACTGCTTCCCCCTACCACCTCCCCCCACCCCGTAGACACATATGTTTATGAGTCTATCAGAATGCAAATCCTTCCCATAAGCATGGACTGATGATAGAACCAGTTTAACACGGGGGCAGGGGGAGAATACAAGGGGTGCTGTGCCTTAAAAGAAAGGCTCAGAAAAAACCATTTGAGCCAAATCTTCTTTACCAAGAGATTGAAAATGAACTGCTAGCTAATGGAGATGTCCCAGCCCTCCTGTACCAATCAGAACATCATCTTTTGAAGAAGAGGCAGAGAGAGGATGCATCCCTGCTGATGCTCCTGTAAACGGAGCTGCAGGAGCATCACTGGGACAGGCCCGGGGGCCTCCGTGTTGAGGTCTCACCTTCCACGGAGGAGCTCTGAGCTCGAGTCCCAGCCCAACTGCCTCAGCTGTAGCCATCGCCCGCCTGGCTTGTGCGTCCATGATGCAGAATGGGTTTTCCGAGAACTTTCAAGGTGGGAGAGGAAGGAAGACTTGGTGAGCTCCTTCCCCAAATATGTCCCCGAAAACTCTGTGGGTCACCATGGTACAACTTTGATATGCATGGGGTTGCCATGAGACAACAATATGAAAAGACTTTTCTGGCATGCCACCTTTCTTGCTGTTCATGTTTCTCCTGACAATTCTCTAATGCGTCAGCTGTACACTCATTTTCACATCGATGCTCCATGCAGCACTAACATGTGCACCTTGCTGCAAATAGTGCAGAGAAATGCTTTGTCATCTCTGCAACTCTCACAGAATATGTACAGGAAGCCCAAACACCAGGCCTCCTATTTTCAAGTTCCAGATTCACTTTCTATTTAGGTACTCACACCACACCAACCCCTAGCTGTACCTCTCACATTTCTTATAACCCATCACCCTTTGGCATATTTCCCTCATCTGAAGGCTTCCTGAGAACAACGGTGCCTCTCTACTGACTCCTACTTTCATGACTGCATGGGCAAGGGGCCCAAGATGTGCTAGATCAATGGTTTTCAACCTTCCTAATGCCGAGAGCCTTTAACACAGTTCCTCATGTTGTGGTGAGCCCCCAACCATAAAACTATTTTCATTGCTATTTCATAACTGTCATTTTGCTACTGTTATGAATTGGGCAGCCCCTGTAAAAGGTTCATGCCCCCGAGCAGCAGTTAAGGGGTGGAACAGGATTATGATGGCTTACATTAAGTTCAGTGTTAACTTGGGTAGGCTTTGAGTCTCAGGGAATTGGCCGACCGTGAAGCTTCCCGAATGTAATATTATGTAACTCCTTTCATGATGTGGTCTGATGCCGTCTGTGAATTGGTTGAGAGGGAGTTTCTTTGGGGGTGTGACCTGCTTCCAGATTACAAGAGGATGTTCCAGCTCTCTTTCTGTCTCCGTCTCTACCTCTTGACCCTGTACTGCTCTTGCTGCTTGACCTCTGGTTCTTTTGAGATAAGCCTGCAGAAGTCTTCAGCCAGCTGCCTGACCTGCAAAGTTTGGGCTCATCAGTCCCTGTAATCACAAAAGCCAGCAGAAGCCTTCAGCCTACTGTCTGATTCACATCGTGGATTTAGAACTTTTAATCACCCACAATTGCATGAGTCATATCCTTGAAGTAAATCTCTCTCTATAGATATGAAGGAGTCTCAAAAAAAAATGGGAAAAGCCCATCATTGTTCAATTCCATTTTTCTACTAACTTTTTGAAGTTCTATCAAACTTATACATAGGAAGTTCCTGGGATACAGACAAATAGTGACCTCCAACCCTATAATTCCAAACCTACTCCTATAAAACCCATTTTATTAAAAACTCAAGGTACTTACAAGAAAGAGCTCAGAACAATGAATGAGTACTACCTGGCAATGCACATCAAAATTTTATTATTCCATTCTTATGCTAAAGATCTTCTCATCTCCTTGGAAGCATTTCTTCAATGTTTTTATGCAGAAAAGGGTACACTATGTGCTATATACTTGCATGACTATATGACTGACTTTAGAAACAAACTGGACCTAATTCTCCTGACTAATGGGCAAAGTTCAGCTTAAAGGCAGATTTAAGAATAGAATGCATGCATCCTTCAGGGGCTGCCTACATTCACTGAACTGGTTTTGCTTCTCTAGAGAATTCAGATCAAGGCGAGAAGAAGTAAAGACATTCCCTAGTGTCCACACCCCAAGCGAGAATGCCCTTGAGGCAGGTACCATCAGCTGTGGCTGACACAATCATTTGCTCTGTTGACTTGCTTCCCTTCTCTGTATCACCTCTCTAAACCTCTACCAATATCCCCCTAGTGCATCTCGCAAATCAACTCATGCTCAAGATCCAGGAGAGCCTCCAGACACTCCCAACCCCCCAGCCCAAGGCACAATTCCTAGAGGCGTCCAATCTTCCAAGAGGGTAAAATGTGAGTCTACTGTCAGGCAACCCAGAACAGTTTGGTTTACCTATGGGGAAACTGAGGCACAGGTAGACTGATTGCTCAGCAGCATCTCCATGGTTGTAGTTGTGAGCAGAAATCAGGAAGCTGGCTCCTCTCAGATTTGAGCAGGGCAGGGTGTTTTCACGTGAGGACACTATATTTACTGAAATTTTGGTCTGGGATTTGGAATGCAGACTGGAAAAGGGCCCCAGTGAATCTAAGAAAACAAACAAATGAAGCAGCTGGCAGATGGAGTTTGACAGGATTGACAGAGAAAGGCACCAGAATCCTTCGTCAAGAAGGGACGTAAAGAGAGAGGGAAGCTCTGCCTAGGGCTCCAAACTGCATGGCCATCCTTTTCAAAGCCCTCGCTCTTGTCATTTAATATCCTCAGTATGTATTTCTTTTTTTAAAAAAAAACCAAAATGATAACAACATCTCCTAGCTCAAATAATAACAGGCAAACCCCTTTCTCTTCTTAGTGCTCTTGCTCAAAAGATTCTGGTTAGGCTCCTGGGCTTTTGTTTTGTTCTCCATCAGCATTTGCAATTTGGTCATTTCTCTGCTCTGATGTTGAGAGCTCACAGTGGTCACAATAGAGGGCAAACCAAGAGCAAAATAAATATAGACACCTTAGGCCCTGAGAGAAAACCCCTGGCTTATTGAGAGTGTTGCATGAAACTCATATTTGTCTTAGACTAAAATTTCAGACAAAAATATACCTCCAAACAGTGTATAATGCAGCGTCAATATTCTTTGTGTGTGTGTGTGTGTGTTTATTTTCATTTGCCCAGATGTCCATATTCCTTGGGCATGGAGCCTCTCTGAAGATTTGACAGATTGAGGTTCTCCTGTAATTTTGTCATCGAATAATAACTTGAAAATTGCAATATTACTAACAGTACATCAAGTTCTTATTTGCTTTATACTTCTACAGTTTCAAGTGAAGGCTTCCATTTCGAATTGGAAGTAGAGGAAGAATAGTACGTGAGATCCTAGTCTTGACTTTGGTTGACGCCTGGCCTTGAATTCAAGGTCAATGCATAGAAGCCTACATCTTTTTCTATGCCCTTGCACACCCAATTCTGAAGGGTGGTAGGCAGAATAAGGCCTTCCAAAGATGGTTACTTTCTTCTTTCAGCACCTGTGACTGTGGTGCCTTCCTGGCAAAAGCAACTCTGCAGATGTGATTGAATGATATCTGAGATGGATGGAAAGATCATTTTGGATTTTCTAAGGCATCCAATGTAATCCTCAGGGTCCTTATTAAGAAGAAAGTCATAGTCATTAAAAACTGACAAACAGACACCCCCCCCCCCAAAAAAAACCTCCCTTCTGTTGTGTTGACTCTAGCTCATGGGTTTTGATGTTCCAGAGCACCCTATAGGATTTTGTGTTTCGAAAGCTGATCCCCAGTCCTTCCGGTACTTGAGCATCATTTACCTCCCCCAGAGATATCCTAGTCCAAATTGCAGATGAGGAAAATATGACCGACGGAAGCAATGGCTGAGTGATGTCCTTATATTAATCCAAGTTCCAAGATTACAACCATTTACATTTCAAGGTCAATTTTTCAAATTATGATTTTTAAAGAATGTGGCAATTTCAAAGTTCTATTTTCTTGTCAACCCCTAGCCTTCATTCAAGCTCCAGTCCTTTCATCTCCATGGTACCGAGAGCCTGGTACTGTGGACATACATTCCCATGCCCAAAACGGACCAGATTGGCAGCGTCTCCAAGACTGTACTCATTACTGAAGAGATAGCCATCTCTTTCTCCCACCGAGTCGGCCCTTCATGGAACATCTGGACATTTGATCACTAGACCACCATGGCTCCTTCATTATGGCAGAGATAAATAGAATGGATAAATAGGATGTACAGAGAGATGAGTGAGTTCCCTGCTCTAGTGACAGAGATGGAATCAGCATAGAAACAGACACGGGGCTCTGAAACAGTTACCTGTAAACTTGGCTGGTTCCTATTCCTTGTCCCCACTTCATGCATGGGCTAACAACCCAAAATAACATATTGCAATACAGAACAAGACACATCTCTTCACGCTCGGCCTGGCCATGGTCGCCCTCTGTTCGGTCATCCCCCCCACTGGTCACTAAGATGCGCTTTCAACTTGGAGAGAAACTGGTTCACCCTTTCACAGTGATTCCTGGTTTTGCTGGTCTTTGATGTAGCATTTGGACTACTGGAGGAATGGTTGGTTTGGCCTCGGGAGTAAATGGGATGGCGGAGGAGGGCTCTGGGGCAGAGTGCAATTAAGTTCTCCTCCAGTGCTGTGCTCGGCAGTCTGTTCCTTTGGGGTGTCATGTTTAAATAACGGGGTGCCGTGATTTGATGCATTGTCTCGGCAGCCACCTGTGATCTTTGCCCAGGTGCAGCCGACCCTGTGCAGATTCCAGAGTTCTATTAGCAGAAAGGAGGAGGGGCCTTAACGAGCCACTCGCTCATGACTGTGAGAAAGCAAGAGTTCAGCTTCACCGAGGCCAAAGCCGAGATAATTGTCTTTGGCCAGCATCTGCCGAGAGCGCACACCTGGCGACTCGGGGGTGGGGTGTGGGGGGATGAGGGGGTGGGGAGCTCTGCAGGTAAGTCACCCAGGAAGGTCAGTGACAAATCAGGCTCAGAACTTCCACGGGAATTGGAGTCTATTTGTTTCATGCTGGCGATGCCTAGATTGTAATATCTGCTCTTCAGTTTGAAGGCAATTATTATTCCCCCCCTCGAGGCTGCTTGGTCTATAATCCTGAGTTCTCACATATGGGCCTGAACCCTTGAACATGACAACCATGATGGTTCATTCGACTCAGAGCTCTGCGGGCAGCTCATGGATAGGAAAATTGCAGAGAGGCCCTCTGTGGAAGGGGCGCTTCCCAGATGTGCGGTCCTGACAGAGGGAAGCTTGGTGGCAAGTCGATCGTGTGTCCACTAGTGTGTGTTCACCCCATGCTTCTGCGGCACCTTTGAGTCATGTACACAATAATTCCAGCATCCCTTTCCATAACGTGAGGTACGCACCCCTAACAGGTGACAATGAAGCATAAACATTCTCTTTGATGCACAGGGCATCCAGACGCCTGGACCCGACTTGCCTGGTTGTGACATTGGCTGGATTGCAGTGGTCTCACCATCTTCCAAGGATGCCTGCCCCGGCCAGCCTTGGACAGTGCCCAGAGCCAAATGCCCACTCTGCAGCCACCATGCCCCCCTCCCCCCATCTCAAGCATCAGGCTCTATGCTCAATGAGCAACACAGAAACACCAGACTCCCATGAGAGGTGCTGCACCGCACGTGACTCACTGCGATGGAATTCTCCCCACAGACAGAGTGAACCACCTAACAAACCTAAGCACCATGGGGGCCCTCTCAGGAGAATCGCTGCTCCATAGTGCTTCAAGACTGGACATTGTTACAGGGGCGGACGTCCCTCACCTCTCCTTTCTCCCTCAGATGGTGTGGATCACTGACCTCACTCCTTTGCAAACTGACCCGTCACCCACTGAGTCGTCAAGTCTTCTGTGAGCAAAGTGTGTGCAGGACTCCTGGGGCCAGAGAGGTGCCATGCTTGGGCTGCTGACTGCCAGCTGGGCAGTCCGATATGACCCGCGCCCCATGGAGGAAGATGGGGCTCTCCTCTCGGAAGCTCCCAGGGGCCGTTCTACCCTGCTCTGCAGTTGCTGTAGACTGGCATCGACTCGATGGCAGTGAGTTTGGTTTTGAGTCTGTGCAGTTTGCCTCAACAGCAAGGTCCCTTAGAAGAAAAGTTTGGCCACCTATTCCCAATACGTCAATCATTAAACCTCCATGGTGCACAGTTCTGCAGCCTGAGCTCATCCATGAATTAGCCAGCAGCTGGTGAGCCTGGAAAAACTCTTCCCAGGTGGAGTCAGGGCAGGAGAAAACAGCCCGTGGGAGAGCTTCCTGGGGAAACACTCTCCTTCAACCATCCTTTCGTGAGTCACCTACTTGCACCACGATGCACTTCTCAGGGGTGAATGTTTTCCAAGCGGATTTTCTGAAATTCTCTGTTAGATTCTTAATGATGGCTAACCGTTGGACTTCAATTTTAAAGGAATGACTTCTGGAATTCTCACTGAGCAAATGGGATGGGAGCAGGGAAGGGATGGGAAATTCTATTTGCGTGATGGAGGTTGAGTGGAATCAGGAAGGCCTGTGACCTTCTCAAGGGGGTGTTTGTGTCTGCAGGATTACCCGTTTCAGGGAGTGGAGACTGGGGTTCCCTTGAGGGGTTCTAGACTTGGTTTCACAAGCTGGACACTTATCTAGGACCTCTGATCCCCAAACCAAACCCAGAAGCCCACCTCCCATGGTCTGTTCACCCCACCCCCTTCCTTCCACTTCAACACCCTGCTGAGAATTCCCTTTTGCACCCAGACACATGGGAATGAGAAGCTACATTTTAACAAATTGACTCTACAGACCACTCTCCACCCCCACCCCCACCCCCCAGGTGATGTTAACATGTTTCCTAGGGGATTCATAAGAGTCCCCTGATGATCAATAAGGTCTTCCCTCACCCTAGGGTCTCGTTAAAATGTAGTTTCTGATTCACTATGTCTGGTCTAGAACCCAAATCCTCAGCTGTCATTGGAGCCAGCCTGAATTAGCTCAAAGAAGCAGATTCACGCGTGGGAAAGCAGGACTTCCTATGATTGAAGTCATGTTTTAACGTGGCCCATGAACATTTTCTTGGTCACCACTGGTCATTGCAAAGCAATTATGATGATGATTAGACTACAGAGGAACAGGAGACATAGGGCACCAATGTCCCTTGGGTTTGGCAAACACATACTTTGGGCTTTATTCAGCCCAGACTGTTTGGAAGACGGTGTCAAGGGTTTGTTGACTCCAACGTGAGTCCCCCTTTCCCAGTTCCCTTTGATGCTGTGACAGTTGAAGGGAAGGACAAAGATTTCTAAAGGCGTCTTTGTTCCCAAGTGACCCACCCTCAACACAGGGCCAGAATGTAATCACTGAAGAGTTACAGTTGACTGAGTATGCCAAGTGGTTGAAACTTTCTCTCTCTCTTTCTCTCTCGGTTTCAGTCAAGTTCAAGAGATTTATTTTTTTATTCATACATGCTGTGTTTCAGACTTGGGTTATTTCAAAGAATCACAACTCCTTTGTAGGTGGAGTGAACTCTTCCGTTAACTGTACAGATTGAAATCTAACCGCTCTATTTACAGCACTTGAACTTTGTGGGCAGCGGCTGTTTGATGGAGTGCCCTGGGAAGCACCTTTCACGCAGTTAGAAAGAATGCTTCCCTGAAGGACATCTTGGAGGGACATTTGAAAAAGCAAGGAGGGCCCATGGTTCTGGGAAAAGAGTCTCCCCTACTCTATGCTGTGAAGGCCGCCCTCGTGGCTCAGCGGTTTCGTGCTCAGCTGCTAATGGACAGATCTGTAGTTTGGACCCACCAACTGTTCCTTGGGACACAGAGATGACCATCTGCTCCCCTGAGAGGACAAAGTGGCAGTCTCTGGGGGGCGGCTCCACTTCATCTCCGGCTGCTGTGAGTTGACGTCCCGTCAGCAGCAATGGGTATGTGTGGTGACAGGAAGACTCGGTGAGTTATGTTTCGGGCTGCTGACCATACAGCTGGTGGCGGGGGTGCACCCGACAGAGAAGGTGCTCTCCGTCTACAATGGCCGCTGTGAGGGGAATGGCCTCTGTGATAGGTGTGAGGGTCTGTGGGGCGGTGACATGCCCTGCTGCCCTGAGGTCGGTCAGTGGGGTGAACCCACATGCAAGTGGACCAGCATGGTGGTCTCTATTTCTGCACAGATTAAACCCAACCCAAGACCACCCCCTTAAGCTCTGTACCGCCAGGAGTGAGGACACATGAGATATCCGACAGGGCAGTGCTGCTCTGTCCTCCAGGCTGGCTTTGGGTGGAAATCCATGGGACAGCAGAGGGCTTGAACATTTAAAATTTTTGAATGGTGCTACCCTTTTCGAAACAACTGTGATGGTTCTGAGGCTTTTTAGATAAAATGTCTGCTGCAGACGGAAACACTTTTACCCAGACTCGCAGAACTAAGAGAACGGTGGGAATGACTCTTCATATCTAACTCAATCCACTCACTGCCATCAAGCCAATCATGACCCACAGTGTAAGCCACTGTCGAGATACTCCTGTGGGTTTCCAAGGCTGCCATCTTTACAGGAGCAGAAAGTCTCCTCTTTGCCCCACAGAGTGGCTGATGGGTTTGAACTGCTGACCTTGGGTTATATGGCAGTCATGTGCTCATGTGTCAATTTCATGATTGGGAGTCTAGGGGTGGAGTCTAGCTTGCCCATCTGGAGAAAGCCAATGAGTAGCCAGTGAAGTCTCTGTGTGGGCATGACTTTCTCTTGAGAGTTCTGGGAAATCTCGCGGTATTTGCCAATTGGAAAAGAGACACGACTCTCAGTCTCTTGGAGTTGGTCTACTGACAAGTCGAGATGACAGCATGCTGATAGATCCTGATTCCTGGCGAATGGAGGAGCCGGAGGAGAAGCCACATGGGCTTGCCCTGATGGAGCCAAACCTCTGGGGCCACAGAGAGACCCCTGCCAGTCCTGAGATACTCCCACAGCCAATGGATACTGCTGATGGACCCTGAACCCTGGAAATGAGAAACCACGGGGAGACCCCTGATAGCACCAGGACGCCTCTACTGCATGTGCTTTGAGTCAGAAGGAGGTTTTATAGACTGATATCAGACACAGGGCTAATATCGGACTTAGGACTTTGGACAGGACTGGGTTGGGATGCTTTCTCAATGTTTCATTCCTCTTGTGTATAAACCTTTCCCTTATATCCATATGCGTGTCTATGAATTTGTTTCTCTAGTCTATCCGGACAGACTAACACAGGTCAGCAACTCCATACCTACCCCACTATACCACAAGAGCTCCTGTTGATTACAATTCACTGATTCTGACCCACAACAGTTTATCTCAGGTTTCTGAGAGGATAGCTATTTACAGGGGCAGACAGTCTCATTTCCCCACAGCAAACCCAGGGTTACTGACAGGCCAGGTAGATATGTAATGTCTTAGTGTCTCAGTGTCATAGGCAAATAAATCCTCAGTAATACTGATTAGGCAAGCTTAAAAAGGGAGACTTCGGATATCATTTCCAAAGGTTCAAAGGCAATCGGTGTTTCAGAGGAAATGCAGCATGAGGGTAATGTCTTTCTCTTGCTCTCCAAATCTCATAGACCAACACAGTGACCGTTGTTGCTCCTTCTGGAGGAGTGAACACATCCTAGAAAAGAGCAGAAGAATCATGCAGAGTGACATGTTGTGTCCTAGTCACGATTGAAGCCATCAACAGAATTGAAGCCACCACCTGTGTGATTTCTGGGGCCACCCAGTCATTTTTAACAATCTGTTGGCAACAACAGAACTAGAAACCTAAAAGCCAAGAGAGAGGAGCAATATTCCTGTGGGAGAGAAGAATTTGAACAACAACAAAACAATCAATAATAAAACACCTAGAGGTGGGAAAATCTGCAGTGTAAGGAGATAATGCTGAAGAAAATAAAATTAAAAAAACATGGAGCTGGAGGTCCAGATAGGGCAGCTTCAGCATCCTTGCTTCTGTGTCTTTCTGATCCGGAATCCCAAACCCCTGCCAAAGCCACTTCGCCTGGGTTTAATATCTGCTCTTTGGTTTCTGATTGGGATGCACATGAAGGAGTTATTGGACGTCTTCCAGCCTCACTCTCCTCATCTGCAAAATGGGGACAAGAGTGGCTGCCTCCCGGGGTTGCTTTCAGGTATTGAATAAGTCTCTCAACAGCACCTGGAGTATAATGAGAGCTCAGGAAGTGATGGCTGATTCTACTGTCCTCCTGGGAGCCCTGGTAGGGCAATGGCTAAGGGTTGCATGGCTGCTGACTGAAAGGTTGGGGAGTCCAAACCCACAAGCTACTCCACAGGAGAAAGATGTAGCAGTCTGTTCCTGTAAACATTTTTCACCTTGGAAACTCTATGGGACTAGACAGAATACATAATCCGGAGGGCAAAGCGAGTAAACTAGCTGTTCCAGTGGGGGAGGGGGGTGATGGCACAGGACAGGAGGAGAGGCAGGGGGAAAGGAACTGGGTGTCAACAAATCCAGGGATAAGAGAACAACAAGTGTTCTAAAACCGATGGCGAGGAGGGAAAAGGATGCCTGGTGGAGCTTAGTCAAGGGCCATGCAGCTGAGAAGAATTTCTGAAACCTGAATGAGGTTAAACATGATAGCCAGACAGGAAGAAAGTAAAAGAAAATAGAGGAAAGAACCAGGGGGCAAATAGGAATTTATAGAGGTCTAAATATAGGCATATGACACATGTAAATATATTTAAATATAATGATAGGAAAATAGATATATGTACATATGTTTATATGTTAAGTATCAAGGTAGCTGACAGACATTGGGCCATTACTTAAGTACTTCCTCAACACAAGAACACTTTCTTCTAATAATCCAGCATTCTGTGGTGCTCACCTTTCCGACATGATCACTGAAGACAAAATGGGTGTATAGCAAACGTGAAGAAACTTGGTGATACTCAGTTATCAAAAAAGATGTAGTATCTGGGGTCTTAAAGGTTTGAAGATAAATGTCATCAGGCTGAGAAGCAATAAGGCCCACATGGAAGAGGCACCCCAGCTTGTGTGATCATGAGGTGTCTGTTGATGGGATCAAGTACCAGGCATCAAAGACCCCAAATCATGTCAATATGAATGAGGGAATGCACACAGTGGGGACCCAAAGCCCATCTGTAGACAATTGGATATCCCCTTACAGAAGAACGTGGGGAGGAGATGAGCTAGTCAGGGTGCAGTATAGCACCAATGAAACACACAACTTTCCTGTAGTTCTTTAATGTCTCCTCCCCACTATCATGAGCCCAATTCTATCTTACAAATCTGGCTAGACTAGAGCATGCACATGGGGACAAATAAGATCTGGAAACAAAGGGGATCCAGGACAGATAAACAAACCCCTCGGGCCCAATAATGAGAGTAGAGAATCCAGGAAGTTAAGGGGACAGTGGGGGGAGAAAGGGGAAACTTATTACAATGATCTACATATAGCCTGCTCCCAGGGGGACAGACAGCAGAATAGTGGGTAAAGGGAGACAGTGGTTGGTGTAAGACATAAAAAAATTATAAATTATCAAAGGTTCATGAGGAAAGGAGGGTGGGGGGTGGAATGAGGAGCTGATATTAAGGGCTCAAGTAGAAAGAAAATGTTTTGAAAGTGATGATGAGAACATATGCACATATGAGCTTGACACATTGTGGATGTATGGATTATGATTAGAGGTGTAATGAAATGAAATGATAAAGAAAAGTAAACCTATGGGATGGTTCCCCTCTGTCCTCTAGGTTGGCTGAGGTGGAATAGACTCCAGGACAATACATTTTGGGGTTTGAACCCCGCTCTGTCCTATTCTGACTCCTGCTGAGTCTGTGCTGCAACCTCAGCCCCCACCCCCACCCCACCAATTCCAACAACTCACTTGAAAGCATCTTTGATCTCTTCCTTCTCTTCGCCCTTCCTGCAATAGGTGGCCAAGTTATTCAGGTTCTAGTTCCTCCCAAACCAAATCAAACGCACTGACATTGCGTCAATGTTGACCCATAAGCCACCCTGGAAGGCCGGGTAGAGCTGCCCCTGTGGGTTCTCGAGACTCTTTAGCTGGATCTTTCTCCAAGGAGCAGCTGGTGTTTTCAAACTGCTGACTTTGCTGTGAGTAGCCTAGCATTTAACCACTAAGCTACCAAGTCTCTTTCTCTTCCTTGTGTCCCACAGGCCTTTAGTAGATCACTATCGGCATGGCCGACGAGAAAACAGCCTCTTTCTGGCTTCAGGTTTGGTCCACTTCTCTGTTCCTTAGAGATCTGTATATCTGCCACATACGTGTGAGATTAAATGAGATACTCTAAGGAAAATGCTCAAGCACGACTAGGCACTCAGTGAGCTATGACTACTATTGACTTATTATTACTCATCGTATGCTTTTCATCATGGCAATAGCATTTCAATGGATGGGCACACTCACCGTCTCTCTCCGTTCACCCATGTTCTACCTGGTTCTAAGACATCCTGGAAGTGCAGTGGTTTATGTGTTGTGCTGCTCAGTGCAAAATAGACAGTTCCAATCCACCGGCCTCTCCTCAAAAAAAAAAAGATGAGGCTGTGTGCCTGTGAAGATTTACAGTCTTGGAAATCCTTTATGTGGACCCGAAGGTGGTAGGTGGTTCCCCCTGGACTGCTGATGGACAGAAGGGTAATTTGAGTCCACCCTCCCCTCCACCTGCAGTAGAAAGATGCTTCTATAAAGATTCAACGTGAGGACAACAGGCTTCAGTTGGTGGTTTTAGACGTGGTTTGATGGGTCGCCTTGGTTTGCCGGGAGAATCCTTGACTCTGTGCAGGAGACTCGGCCCCGTTCCTGGTCAGCACTCCTGGGCACAACCCGCCTGTCAGGGCCCTGATGCTGCCCAGTGTTATGAACTCTCTGTCATCAAGTTGACTCCCACTCGTTGGGACCCTGTCCACACAGAACTGCGAGTGTGCAGGGCTTCCATGCAGGACATCCTGCCAGGAGCAGAAACCTCCTCTTTCTTCCTTAGGGCTGGTGGGTGGGAGCTGCTGACCGTGGGGTTGGCAGTCGAACATAGAACCTGTTACCCCACCTGGGCTTCTCGGCAGGTTCCAGAGGAAATTCTAAGATGGACTGGAGAGAAAGTCAGTGCCCTCCATGGGGAGCCCTTGTGAGGACAGTGGCCTGCAGTGCTGACCGTATGACCTCTGAGCTTTTTGCTTACGTTTCTCCCAGTGCAAAGCTACGACCTTTGCCCCCCACCATGGCTTTGCTTCTCATGTCTTCCCTCTTTCTGGGTGGGCCCTTTGCCGCCTCCCCCCCCCCCCCCAATCCCAATACAACCTAGTCAGACTCCATGACTTCACGTGAAAATGTCTCCACAGCCTTTTCTAGCTACAAGTATTATCTCCTTCTCGTTAACCCCAGCAACCATGTCTTCTGTTCCTAGGCAAGCTGTCATTTTCTGTATTTTACTATAACTTTTACGCACATGCTTAATTTCTCAGAATAGGTATGGGCAGATGGGATCTTTTTTTAAACTTATTTTTAAATCTGGCAATACTCTATGCACAATATTTTGCCCTCAAAATGGAAGATAATAAGTGCTTACTGGATAGACACAATAATGAAAGTACGCCAGGTGGTCATCTTTTGCTCTACTGAAAAAGACGTGGTGTGGATGAAAACACCCTTGTATCTGAGAAATTCCACGGCCAACCCCTTCTATGAGCAAATCAACCAAGATGAGAGAGTTTTTGAAGTGTGTGAAAGCCAGAGGGAACCCAGAAGGGTTTTTGTAAGTCTGACAACTTGCTTCTAAGCATTTGTGTCTCTCATATTCTGCCTCCGGGCCCTTTTCCTGGCAAGTCATGAACCTTGAAATCAAGGCCGAGTAATGCAGGCACTGGCACATTCCAAATGACCTCAGCACTTCTGTCAACAGTCTCATTCTCATAAGCCAAACAAGCACACTTGGCACTTGGATAGAACCTGGCATCCCACGAGCTTGACGTTTGGGGAAGACTAACTCAGTGCACGGGCCCAGTGCTTCTCCTGCGGCAGAATGAACCCTACTGTCAGGGTAGTATTGCTCTCTCGTCAGGGGCACCAAACCGCAGTGGGGGAGCAATACAGAGATATGGTCACAAGACTCCGGGGCCCGAGGGTGCTCCTTGGGCACTAGGGGCAGCCCTCATTTGTCTTGAGAAAGGCCATACCCTGTTAAAGTATTTTGCATCATGCTTAGAGCATCTTCTTCTATTCCTCTCCGTATCATCCATCTCGATACCATCTGGTTTTCTCTTCTTTTTTTTTTTTTTGTCTTTTTATGTTTTCTTGTTCTTTATTTTGTCTCTTTTTTGAAAGGTCAGGGAGTGCCTGCGGGCCTCGAACCCTGAGAGGTTAGATGAACTGGATCATGACATGATTGGTTCACATCACCAAGCAACCGCAGAGCTAAAGCTGACCCTACCACCTACTTTTGTGAAGGAAGCCAAGATGCATGCCTGGCTTACATGGCTGTCCCTGTCCCTCCCTTTAATGTTTGATGTCCTTCTTCCTGGAGAAAGATGTCACATTTAGCAAAGGAGAGGAGCCATTGACCCAGAGGCAGGCCCTCCATGCTGTCGGGTGACTGGGTGGGGGGTGTGTGTGTGGCTACCAGCCTTGCAAACGGTCCCACTGAAGATGCCCTTGCCTTCTCATCATTGACTGGGAGGAACCAGGCTGCCAGTGAGAATTCTCATCCTCATGAGTGTGTTAGGAAATGATCCCCTCCTCCTGTCTGTTTAAAAGAGCTCTCCGTCGTCTGATCTGCCCATGTTCAGTCCTGATCTGGGCCTGGCATCTCTGGGCTCTGAAATCACAGACCTGCTGTGTAGGAAGGCGGAGATGTATATATTTCATTTGTAAATTATCTTGCTCTCTACTCTCGAGTTCCCTTTGTTTCAGGAAAGAAGAAGCCCCTCGATCTAAATCTAGGTATGTCTGTGCATGCACTTGTATACACATGACTGCTCAGGCCCAACAGAGATGGCAAAGCTGAGGACTGATGAAGACTTTATTCAGAGGATACAAGATCATGCAGAGTATGGTAGGAACCAAGGAAATCCCATAAACCTCTTGGGTCCTCAACGAGCACCCATTTCCAGACAACGTCATCCACCAAAAGCAGTGACCCCAGAAGAACAGTCTTGTCCTGACCAATCTGTAAAGTCTCAGTGACGTCAGGAAAACAAGCTCCTCACTTTTCATCTCCATGGAAAGTCACACTTCCCTGGAAGCTTGGGCTGGGTCTACTGGGTCACCTTCCATAGGGTCTCCTCACCATCCTGAGGAGATGCCGCTTTTTCTTTATGGGGGCGGTCGGTTCCCGAAAAGAGAATGCATCTTGTCATGAGTTGTCTTAATTAATTTGACATCCATTTGTGAGCCACAGTCTAGCTACAGAGATTGCTTGTTGTGGCAATCATGTACTTTGGTGTCAATTTCATGATTGGGAGTGCAGGAGTGGAGTCTAGCCTGTCAATCTGGAGATAGCCAATGAGATCTCTGTGTGGGTGTAGCTTTCTCTGAGAATTCTGGGAAATCTCATGATTCCCCCTCATACACCCCCGCCCCCATTGAGGTGAGAGACTGTGGACTCAGACTCTTGGAGATGCTCTACTGACAAGACACAAGACTGATCCCCTGTGAGCCATCCTGGATGAGAAGGGACAGGGTCCTACCCTGATGGAACCATGCCTCTGAAGCCAGAAAAGCCACATGGAGACTCCTGCCAGTGCTGAGATGCTTCTACCATCACTGGACACACAAGACTCTGCATCCACTGGCCTGCGATTGTCCTGGTGTCATTACATGTGCTTTGTGAGTCTGAAGAAGACTTATGGATTGATATCGAGCATATGGGCTAATATCAGACGTGTGGCCTTGAACTGAACTGGGTTGGGATGCTTTCTCAATGTTCCATTTCTCTTGTATATAAACCTCTCCCTTATAAACATGCATGTTTATGAATTTGTTTCTCTAGTTCTTAGACTAACACACTTTCTTCACTAAGTAGTAAGAAAATCTTGATTTGTAGAAGTGCACACCCCACTTGCTTTTTGTTATTTCTCTTTAATTCTACTGGCACCTGTTTGATAACCCCAGGTGGCATTCCCTTGCCCAGAATGGTTGGGGAGGAATCGTCCAGGTTCTTGTTAGCTCATCAGTATGGGAACACAAAATATACTCCCTTTGTTCAGCCCCCGTTTTCTCTCTGCAGTCTCCTCACATGGATATTTGGGGCTCCGTGGTTGTATGTTGGGCGATGAACAGCAAGATGCGCCGTGTGAAACCTTAAGCTGTGGTGTGAGAGAAATGCACAGGGACAGGTGTTCTCTACCCTGGAGAGTCACCATGAGTGGGCTTCGACCCAGTGACCACAGGAGAACATGATTACTTAGCGCCTCATTTGTACCCTCCCTGAATATTCCATTTCCTAGACAATTTCCACTCTGCTGTTGGAGAGAAGGACTATAAAAGAGGCCCTGCAGTTATGGGGCAGGTATTTCTGGAAAACCGACACATCCCTTTTGGAATGGTTTCAGACCTTACAGATCACTCGCCACTGAGGTCCAAATGAGCACTGAGCCCAGATAATTCAGGAAAGAGAAACAGAAAGGACAGGGCCACACTGGTGGCCATGATGATACAGGAAAGCCAACCCAGTTCCACCACACGGCAAGGCTGGAAGCAGTCTGAGACTCTCCAGAGACAAGAGCTCTTTTGCCTTTCTTTGGACCCTTGCAGTGCGATCCCTCCCACTCCCTGGGATCCTCAGGAGGGTGGGGCACATTGGGAGGTCCCAGGGTTCTGGAGATACCTTCCCTCCTCTGAGATCTCACATCGCTTGTACCACTTAACTGACCCTCCCGTCCCAGATCCAGGGTCAGTGTTTCCAGAGATGAACATGCCAATGACTTAACCCCCAAGCCTGTTGAGGCTCACAAGGGTTGAACTCACGTTGCATAATACCTGGCACCCTAAAGAGAGAGAATGATTTCATTTTTAAGATATTTTGGTCAGTAGATTTCATACATGATAATCACAGACATTGTTTATTTGGTACTGATGACTCCAGGTACCAAACGATGATGGTCATCGTCAGGCATTAGCTCATGCACGTCCCACACAGTCTAGGAGGTGAGTCCTGTTCCCATCCAGTCTCGCAGCAGGGGGCTTCCACAAAAAAGGAGATGAAAGCCATTCAGTGACGAGATGGCCAAATCGGATGGGAGTCCATCAAACCAGTCTGACCTCAAACCCCATGCTGTGGGGAAATGTCGGTCATTTTTTAATTCTACTTTTTTTCTATGAACTTTTTGAAATCCTGCCCTGTTTCAACACGACAGGATTTTCAAAGTGATTCCACTCTTTGTTTTCTATGGCGCTGCCCCCAGACCCTTGAACAGTCCTGGAAATAGACACAACTTGGCATGTGAACATCATTTCCCGCACTGCCCCTCACACGGAATGAACATAACACAGACATCCATTGTCAGGCACACATCCTGGTTCTTATGGACGCCGGACAATGTGGCCACCCTCATTCCCAGTGGCTTACCATGTCTCAGAGACGTACAGATGCAGGGGATGCCCTCAGAGCCAGGACGACTCAATGCAGAATGCCTGCCTGCTTGATTTGAAAAATGCTGGCAGACCTTGAGGGGTCAGGAGGTCAATCGTATGACTCTCTGGCATCGTTTATGGTGTCCAGGGATAGGACAAGTTTGTGGGACATTGTCACTGACAGAGATTCCTTCATTGAAGCAATGCTTTCTTGAGGACTCCCATGGCCTACAGAGGGGAGCCCGTGAGCTGTTCTCTCGCCTTTCAAGTTTTTATCACCCTCTGGTATCTAGTCCCCAAATGTGGACTTTAATGAGAAACCTCCCGTGCTATATGCCTTTTGGTTCTAGCATCATTTAGTTTTATTTGTTGAGCATTAGAAGTGAAGGAGGAGAACACAAATGCATGATCAAAGGAGTTGATCTGATTCTTAAATGTGATTCTGGCTAAAGATTCCCTTCCCCCTTCCTGGCTCCCCGAAGCAGGTAGGAAGTACTCTTTCACAGTGACAGTCAATACCACACTGGGAGAGCATCAAAGGAGCACAGTGTTACTCTGAGCTGACTCCACAAACCGCCTTCTGTACTCCACCAGCCAGACTCTAGAGATAGGCACGTCTCTATCTATTTTAACAGAATACTATGTGATGAACTATAGCTTTAATTTAACCCCATATCATTCACTCTAGCTGGATGTTGCTTAAGCGTAATGTTTCTTAGATAAGTACAAATTTGTAGGACAGTACAACAAAAATGGTTTCATAAAATCTAAATTGAATTACATCATTTGTAACTAAGTGAAAGCCTTTAGGTGCCACGGGACTTTAAGTATTTTCCCCTCCTTTTTTTTAGTTACTACTTCGTCCTCAAAAATAGCGACTGATTTGGTTCACACGTACCAATTGCTATGGCACAGTCACTAACACACCAGGCCATCTGCCAGATGAGCCACTACTGGAAACGCCAGCAGCCATGGACCAACAGGGAGTCCTCATGGTGTAGTGGTTATGCATTGGGCTGCTAACCTCAAATGCAGCGGTTCGAAACCACCAGGCCCACCAAAGGACGTCTACTCCCATAATGAGTTATAGAGTCTGGGAAACCCACAGGGGTGGTTAACCCATAGGGTCGCTGTGAGTGAGTCGGAACCCACTTGATGATGGTGGATTGAGAGAATGAAAACAAAAGTCCACACTCACAGCTGGGTCATAGGAAAGCCGCGGGATTCATTGCACGTAGGGAATACTGAGCACTCAGACCAGAAAAGGTTCAAAAAGTAAATCAGCCTCGTAGGTCTAATGAATGTCAGTTGGGTATCCAAAAATGTTCTTACTGGTATAACTAACGAGAGGGATAGTTTTACTAAAAAAATAGCAAAATTTTGCTGAAGTGCTCTGCACAGAACGTTGTCAGTTTGGGGTCATCCCTTTGACAGTGTCAGTCATTGTGTATTCCTAGTGACACCACTCATGGCCACACCTGGAGCCCCAGGAGACAGGATCTGTTCAACAGCCACTGATTTGTTAAGCTTATGTTTATACTAATAGACCTTTAACGCTTGTCCTTTGCCTAAGTTGGAAGCGGGAGTAGGGTGTGTTGAAAAACAGTCAAAAGTTGAATACATATATATATATATATATATGTATATTTCTAAGGACATTTTCTTGTACATTCTAAAATTATCATAATTTGATGATAGCACCTCATGTGGCCAGATAAAGAATAGCAATTAGAAAGGAGCTCTTAAAACTAAAGCCTAGCCCGTTTGCCAGGTTTTTAAGGATCCCGTGAAAAAAGAACCCCTTGAGATTATTTCTGGTTTGCTCCAGCAAGCATGGAAAGTTCCCATATTGATTTTTGTCTCCATGCAATACACCATCTCAAAATGTCAGGGCACCAGCTAGAACTCCACTCTTTCCTTTTCCTTTCATTTTCCGAAGCCCGCTTTCCTTTTGACCACCTACAGCTTCTCCCTTCCCCGCACCCCCCCCCCCCCCGCCACTCCAACCCCTGAAATAACTGCAGCTTTGATTTTTTTCCCTCCTGTCTCTTTAAGCCAGAAACTTCTTGAAGCTCTTATCCTAAGAGCCTCAGACCTCACTCAGCAGGCATCCCAGGCTCTCAGCAAGTCTGCTTACAGTGAGATTTGCTGGCGAATCCCTGAGACTTGAGCTCTGTCCCTCATGCACCGACCCTCTGGAGACCAAGAGGCCATCTGAACCCTCTGACCTGGATCCCAGGTTGGCACATTCAAACACAAGGATACTGGCAGCTCCAGACATGGAAAATTCCCTAAATGGAATGCAAACCGAAACACAGAAGTCCTCGCATCAAATCCAACTTCCAGGCACACGGAAAGAAATACGGAGATCTGAGACCCCGATGCCTACCTTAAAGATGCCCCCACCTCGGGCCTCCCCCTCAGGGGCTTTCTCTCCAACTGCTGCACTTTCTGACACTGAGCACCAGTCTCTCAAGTGTTGGGCTCAGAAAAGACACATGCTCCATACGCCCGGGCAGCCTCAGTGCCAGGCAGCCCCTTCCCGGCCTCCCCGCGGGGACCAGCCAGTGCCAGCTTCCTGGCTGCTGACCAGCATCCACGTGGGAGGGGTGTGTGTGTGTGTGTGTGTGTGTGTGTGTGTGTGTGTGAGAGAGAGAGAGAGAGAGAGAGAGGCAAACAGTGTGTGTGTGTGTGTGTGTGTGTGTGTGTGTGTGTGTGTGGTGTGATTGGATTCACTATGAACAAAGAACTCACACAACTAAGTGGTCAAGGCTCCTTCCCTGCTTTCAAATCCCTTCCTAGATGATTTCCCCATCTCCATCCAGATCTCGAGACGCCGGGCAGACACACCAAGGCCCCAGGCGTTCCCTGCACACCCACACTCCACCGCAGGCTGCTGAGAACCAGCTGCCACTTAACTTACCTGGTTTGTGAAATGGCAGCTACTAACTGGGCTGTTTGGAATCTCCAAGGAGGCATGCGCTCTGTCAGACCCGGGAGAGCCACCGATTCCCAGGGCAGGGAGCATTTGGAAATGAAGGACACAGTACCAGAGTGACTTCAGGAGAACTCCGATGAACTGCACTTAGTGCTTCTGGTGTCCATGTGTCCTCCTGTCTCAGCCTGCCCCCCTAGCTCTCCCCGCTCCGGGAGAATTCAGTCAGACTGCAGAGGAAAAGGCTGGACCTCACTGAGCCAGAACTTCTCTTTGCTTTCTTTCTTCTTCTTCTCCACCCCCCCCCCCCAACCCCCAGGAGTATTTGTTGAGCTTTGCTAGCATGCAGCTTTTCTCCTTTTGCAGGGAATTACTCAGTGAGCTTGGTCACCTGACTCCATTGTATAACTCAAACTGTGTTCGCAGAGGGGGCTGGTGGTGCACTGGGTTCAATCTTTGAGCTGGTAACCACACAACTGGGGCCTCCTTTGAACTCACCGTCTGCTCCCAGAAAGACCGACGGTCTCCAAACCCTAGCTAAGGCTGCAGGGAGCGGGTATCAGCTCCATGATAGGGGCTTTACGAGAAAGCCACCCTACCCCCAGGGGGGAAAGGAACCCAAAGTCATCAATCCCTTTATTCTCCATCCTTCCAGCGAGAGCCTTGGTGGCGCAGCGGTTAAAGCACTCGGCTGCGCAATGAATGAAAGGTCTGCAGGCTGGAGGTTGGATGGAAAAAGATGCTGCGCGTCTCGTCTGCTTTGATAAAGATGTAAGCCCTCGGAAACTCTGTGGGACACTTCTACTCCATCCCATCGGTCCCCCCAAGGCTGAGGCACAAGGGTGTGGAGCGCACCCTGGATGGAAAGAGCGTGGTTTGATTTGGTTTGATTCTTTCCCCGAGTGGGGAAGCAAAGCAGAAATAACCACCGTGGAATCCATCCCGAGTCTTAGTGGGGACAGCTTGGAACAGCTGCAGGGTGCCCAAAGCTGCGATCTTCACAGAAGCCGACTACCACCTCTTCCTCCTGAGGAGCTGCTTTTCTGGGGCAGAGCCTCTCAGAAATGCCCGTGCGGACTAACCCGGGGTGTCCTCAGGATGTGACTGCGTGGCAGATTCCTTGGCCACCTCTTGAGGTGGGTGCCTGCGGCTTAGTTAGATCATGAGATAGTGCATGTTCCAGTGGAAAGGTTCACACACAGTCTACCATCATGCAAGCAAAACCTACATTTTGGGGGTTGTGTTTTTGCCATCTCGAAATCCCATCAAGTAGCCAGAGGAAGTATTGGGCTGAGGGGGTCTTTAGAGCACACCTTTATTTGGGCCCCCAGAAATCTCAGCCAGGAACTGATGCTATCCTTCCGTCCAAGCACAGAATGGCTGTTAGCTATGCAAGACCAGGTCTCTAGTCTCCACTTTGAGTCATCATAAGGTGATCCTGCAACCAGAAACAACACGAGGACACATAGGCTGACATGGCCCAGAGAAGTCTGAGTCATGGTGACCCATAGTGGCAGCGTGGAACTCTGCACCATAGAATTCTCAGTGGCTGTTTCTGTGTAAGTGCACCACCAGGCTTTTCTTCAGAGGTCTATCTGGTGGACCAGCATCACCAAGTTAAGGTTAGTAACCATGACTGCTAGTAATTTAGCCCACCCTGGGACTCACTAATGCCTGCCAAGATGGGTCTTTTGAAGCCACTTTGAGTGAAGCTAATATGAATGATTTCAGTCTGCACCCACATCCCCATCTTAGTCCTTTGCCATCGGCAAGGGTTTCTGCCCAATTGTCCCTATAGAAAGATCATCATGCTTAATACAACTGAAGTGAGCTACACATGAGAGGCGGAGAAATTTGGAATGTGAATATGAACAAGTAGCATTAAAAACTATGATCAACATAAAACGACCTACAACCCATCTGCTATGTACATGTCAAAGCTGGCATGAAACTGTGCAGTAAAGTCTCAGGGGTCCTCCTCTTCTTCCAATCAGTTAAGCCTTTGTTTTGGAATATGGGAAGCATTTTCACACGCGTGTGAAAAAGTATATGGGAACCAGGTGGTATATGGCAACTTGTAGCAGTCACTGATGAAGATCACTATAGCCTTCAGTAAGGATTACATCTCCATATAAAGAAAAAAAATCATTAAAACCGCACCAATACACACCATTGCGATCAATGGAGAGAAGATTTAAGTTGTTAACGGTTTGATCTTACGTGGATTCACAACTGATGCCCATGAAAGCAATCAAATGAGGTAGTGCACCAGGTTAGCCTGTTACCCAAGACCTCGTTACAGGGCAAAGAGCAAAACTCCTCTGGACAAAGATGCCCTGACCTATGCCACAGCACTCTCAAGCATCTCAGACGATTGTCTTCATTATGAACAATCATCAGGAAGCATGGGGAAGAATGCATGCATTTGAAGCATCGTGCTGCTACAGAAGAATGGGTGTCCCATGCAAGACTTGCAGGAGAAGGAACCAACATGTCTTGGAAGAAGTACAGCCAGAATGCTCCATAGAAGCGTGGAGAACAAGACTTCATCTCATGTGCTTAGGTCATGATATCAGGAGGGCATAGTCCTTGGTATGTATAATGAATATAAAAGTCATTATGCAGATACAGAGAACTCAGTGACATAGACAAGAAGTGGAAGACAATTCTGAGAGCTATTTAGAAAAAGAAAACTCAGACACATAGAAGAAATATGTAAATGTGAAAACCATAAGGAGAGATCAATATATGTGAAATTTCTCCCTCCAAGGGTGGTAGGCACAAGGTGGTGGTCATTGCGATGGTAACAACCTCTGCATGAGAGCAGGGGCTTCTAGAAAGATTAGAAATCCCAGGGCAGGATCTGGTGAAATACTTTCAGGTGATGGGATGACAGTGGAAGTCCTCTGGGCAGAGTTGCTTCAGGGTTAAAGAAATAGCCTCACGTGGTTTCCGAGGCTGTCAATCTTTACAGACACAGACTGCCACACCCTTCTCCATAGAATGACTGCAGGGCTCAAACTAAGGTTTCAGTAATCAGTTGAGTGCTTAACTGCTGTGCCATTAAGGGTCCAATAGTACAAAAATCTCTTCATTTAAATGTAGAATGTCATGAAATGCTAGCCCTCATGCTTCAAGAATTGGATGCCATAGACTAGAATTATCAGATAAAAAAATACATATGGTAGAACTGGGATCATGATAGTGGGGGGGGGGGCGGTTAGGAAGCATTGAAGAACTAGAGGAAAGTTGAATGTTTCATCATTTCTACACTTCACACTGGCTCGTCTCCTCCCTGGTACCCTTCGGTCAGGGAATGTCCCATTAGCTACTGATGGCTTTGGGATCCAACTGCTGTGGTCCAAAGGATTCTTTCTCATTGACTCATTTTCAGACACAGATTGCCAAACCATTCTTCTTAGTCTGCCTGACTTTAGGGGCAGTGGTGGCCCAGTGATAGGACTCTTGCCTTCTGGAGACTGGGGTTCTGTTCCCAGCCAGCATACCTTCAGTGCAGCCACCGCCAGCCAGGGGAGGCATGTGTGTTGGTGGGATGCTGTGCAGCTTCTAGCAGAGTTTCCAGACTGCACAACGGCTGCTGCATGTGTCACGCACTCTGTACATACCAGGCAAAGAAGAAAAGTGGCACTACCTGCTCCCCTTCAAGAATTACAACATGATCTGTCCTGTGGGATTGTGATGAGTCAGATTTGACTCAACGGCCATGGGCGCAGGTACCAGGCAGCATCTTGAGCATCCCACACAAGTCCTGTCTAATCCTGACCACAAATCTAGAAGGTCGAGAATTGCTGAGGCCAAGCCACTGCCATCCGGTTGATTTGGATGCTGGCTGGGAATCAGTGGGAGGGCTTCCAGGGCTGTCCCTCTTTACAGCAGCAGAAAGTCTCATCTTTCTACCCCCAGGAGATGAAGGGACTCCGATGTTTTCATAGGTGTGGAATGCTGGGTACGGCAACCTTTTAACAAGTGGTGTGGTAAGTTCTTGATGCACATCCGTTGTGGCAGGGTGACATGCCTCCAAAGCACGTAGGATTACAGACTCAATGATGACGGTGCTGGTTAACAGTCTTCTGTGTTTCATACATGGCGTGTCTTCGAGTGTTTTTCAAGCTTCCGGTCCTTGGTGGATGAGGCTGTGGACCAGAGTTCAGCTTGGTCCGGGTCCTCAGGGGTTGTTGTCAGTGGGTTAGTCCAAAGTGCCCACTCCTCGTGAAGTGCTGTGGAGTATTAACTTGTTTCCTCGGTTTTGTTCCCACAATAACCACTAAATAAAGGGCAATGCACGTACTAAGAGCAATGAATCCTCACGCAACTGCTTTTAATCCTTCATGTCATCAATACCCCTGTCCTCCCACATAGGTGGATGTTAATCAGAAGGTCAACAGAAAACCTATTACCAATGACCTTCGGGGGCAGCCTGGAGCTGGGGACAGACTCAGGTGTGGAGAAGGGGGTCATGCTAGGAAGGAGGCAAGACTTCACTCCTTCACTGACTCTATCCCGAGAGTGACTTTGTGCTCTGCTGGTTCCTGGGATCAGTCCTCAGTTTACAATACCCTGCACAGAGAAGGCCTGTCTTTGCTAGCCAAACCCAACCAAGTCAATATGGACTCATGGCAGCCCTGGAGGACCAGGTAGCACTACCCTGTGAGTGTCCAGGACAGTTACCTGTTTAGAGGAATAGAAAGCCCTTTTCTAGCCAAGGCACTGCCTTTCTTTGGGTCACTCTGCCCTCATTTGTAAAATGGGATGAGGAGACAGCGGCTGTGGGCTGGAATCTTGAGATAATGCACATAAAAGCGATGGTTGAGTGATCTGCTAAGGTTAGCGTCAGTGAGTGTTCCTACTTAATATCAAGTACCATTAGATATTACATGATAATAATAAGAGGAAGCAGGGTTTGTAAGTTCTTATTCTCTTCCCTCATGCCAACTTCTTTCCAACCAACATGCAATTGGTGCTTATGAAGATAGAAAATATGTTGACTTCCATCACCTCTCTCCCTCCTTCCCCCATACTTCCTTTTTCCTTTCTATTTTCTCTTCCTTCTTTATTTTGCATAAACCCCTCCCCTCTTTCTCTCCCTTTTCCACTGCATATTTTTAAAATGAGTCTATTTTGCCCATTGCTACTTTGGGCCAACTAACTAAGTCTCTCTAATGGAATCCCCTTGCCCAAGCCAGACTCAGCTCACCAGGTTGCTAAACTTAGTGCAGCCCATTTCTGTTCTCCCATGGAAGGTCTGCGAGACCACAGACAAGAAAGGCAGAAGGTCAAAGGATTCTAGTTCAGAGCAAAGAGGACGGCTTCCCACCAGGTTCCCAGCATGCAGGCAGGGCCTGACAGGAAAAAGATCCGGGGCCTGCAGCAGAATCCATAACCAAGCAGTGAAAGGCACACTCCCTGCCAAGTCAATGTCACTGCCAATCTCAGAAGCCATTTTTCAAGCTGCCTTCTGGCCAGCTCAGCATAATGTCTCCCTGACAGCTTTACTTTGGGAGACGACCAGGAAAAGGCAGCTTCCCAGCGGGTTAGGCTGTTTCTTTGCTTTCTTTAATTCTCTCTAACACATGGCATGGACTGTATGACATGAATTAAGACATAAAGGGGAAGAGAAGATGCTCTGTGGCCCTACCGTGGGGCAATTGAATCGAGTTTCCAAAGGCACTAGAGACTGTTGCAAGAGACCTAGGAACAGATCCCAGTTCTGCCATTTATTGACCTGGGAGAGACTACTGACCTGCAATTGCTTCTGGGTAAAATGCTGATGGAGTCAGTGCTGGGCAGTGGAGATGGCTAAATAGTAGGCTTCTAACTGAAAGGTTGGACTCTCCAGCCTGTCCAGAGGCACACAGGAAAAAAGACTTGGCAGTTGACATTCCCCAAAGCAGCCATTGCAAATGTTAAAGAGCATAATTCTACTCGGACACACATGAGTTGGCATCAAGTTGATATCAACTGGTTGGGATCTTGATGGTGCTAAATCTCTCACAGAGGGCTGTGGGGAAGACCTAAGGGGACATTCTGGAGGCATTTCTTTGGGGGTCTGGTACACAGCAGGTGCTCAACGATGCTGAATTTCACTTTGCTCCCATGTAAAACAGAACCAGCAAAGAACTCCAGTTTAAGGAGCTCTCCAGCAAATGGTAAGTCCCTCCTGGGCCTGTCTTCTGCCCCACAGGCTGTATTTTCCATATATGGACACAACTTAGGGTCTGGGCATCCTAAGAGACAGTGCCACTCATTGGCATGGTGTTTGCCTTCACGTGGTGAAAGTTCTTGAAGGATAGGAGCCATTTTCTTTTCTATTTCTTAAGAGTTCATTCTCACAGGTCTTCTTTGCACCTGACTATTTTTTTTAGGGCTGTGGTCTGATCCTCAAACAGGTCTGCTACATTTTATCTCAAAACTCCAGAGGCTTCCCACACAAACAAGAAAACAGATATAGATTGGGGAAACACAATGTAGCAAACAAAGGGTCAACTATTTGAGAATGGGGCAACCACCTAGACCTATCAGAGAACACCTGGAAAATCCTACTTGGAGGAAAAGCGTGGCCTCTATCCCACCTTCCACTAGAGTAATAACATGGGGTCCAATAGCACAAGGTAGCCCAGGGTGTCAATCCCAATGCTTGCTTCTTTCAGTGTGACCTCTGACAAGTCTACAGCTCTAGTAAGGGTCGAAAAGAATGCTTGTGTCATCGGGTTGCTGTTGGGACAAATGAAATGGTTTGTTTAAGTGTTCCACACGGTAACCGGCACAGAGGAAGTGCACATCTTCAGTGTTGTCGGCCATCATCATCTGTTACCGCCTCCACCTCCATCAAGGATGGTGAGCCTTTGTCCCAAGTTATTAGGAGAGATCAGTCCCTGGAGAAGGACAGCATGTCTTGTAGAGGAGAGGGGCAGCGAAAGTGAAGAAAGCCCTTAAGGAGATGGACTAACCCAGGGCTGCAACAATGGGATCGACCCTAAGCGCGATTGTGGGGATGGCACAGGGCTGGACAGTGTTTTCTTCATTGTACATAGGGTCCCTATGAGTCGGAGCTGACTAGATAGCACCTGGCAACAATAGCACCCACCTCACCTCGGCCATCAACCACCCCAACACCAGGAGCAGCATCATGCTATCACCACCACCGTCTCCACCACTAACATCAGCAACAGTCCAACACCCCACTAACCCTATTCTATTCCCTACAGGTTTTGCTCCAAGGTCTTAGAGCTGACAGCGGGGTGGGGCACAATCTTTAATTTTGCTTAATCAATCTTCCTTGCACTCAGATATTTTCAGATTCTCTGAGACAGTAATTCTCACTCCTCATGCTAACGTCACAACCATGAGGAATTGTTCCAAGCAATCCCATTGGTCTTGGCTGCTGGGCACAGTTAAGCCACAAGTCCCTTCATCATCAGTGTTCTCAGTCATCTCTGTCATTACCTAGTAGAGGTCAAAGACATTGGAGCAGGATGTCTAGATTGACTGAAGACACAAGACTCTCTAGTTCCTAAGTCTGCTGGCCAGTCAGCTCAGCCTTTCCTTTCGCAATATGGAAGGGCTACAAGAAACCGACAGAGGAGAAAGTTAGCATTGAAAAGGACAAAGTATATTGGAAATAACATTCTGGTTTATGTTTTCTTCATTTGTATGTTTATCCATTCAACAAGCCATCTCTAAAAACTTCCTATGTGCCTGGCTCTGGAAGTATAAATGTGAACAAAATAAAAGTGATTTCTGCCTTTATCAGGATGGTGGATATGAACCAGCTTTGCAATCAGACAACCCTGATATACTTTTATTTGCTTTTACTCGGCCATTTATGACATATTTAAATGACTGTGATATTTTCCTGGAGTAGACAGCCTCATCTATCTCCCGAGAATTGGCTGGTGGTTTCAAATTGAAACCTTGCTGTTAGCAGCCCAGTCAATGCTTAACCACTAAGCCACTAGGTCTCTTGAACCAGGGAAGGTAGGGATAGCAGTGATAAAAGGAATGATGCCCAGGATGGTGAGTCAGAGAGAGATGCAGATTCCTGGGCTACTAGGGTCTCAAAAGGGGCTGAAGAGAAAACTGAGACCGAGCAAGGTGTACGTCATTTAAATATGTAGAAACGATGGTGGCAAGACTTGTCTTGCTAACTCTAGACAGATCATCAGGAGGACATGTTGGAGAACATGTTGCAAGAAGAAGTTATCCAATTTGTTATGGGGGAGGCAGTGAAAAACAGGGAGACCTTCAAGGGGATGGATTGGCACAGTGGCTGCAGTAATGGATTCAAACAGCCATCATTGTGAGACTGGTGCAGGATCACCGGGCAATGTTTCCCTCTGTCCTACATGGGTTGGAAATGAAAAATAGCCATCTCTGCTTTCATTCCAAAATACACTGTCATCCCGACTTTTCCTTCCCTGGCCTCTCTTTGCGCATAAAAGCTGTGCTTTTGGTCATGAGTAAAACAGAGGGCAATGCCTCTTAATTAACTTGAGGAAGCCATGCGATGCAGTGAGAACCTTGCAATTGTTTCCAATTAATCCCGCGTGCAGTCTGGCAAAGTTAATATTCCACAAAATGACCTGGGATGTAAATATGCATAACAGTCATCTCTGATCTCCCATTTTTCTATTGTTCAAAAAAAAAAAAACAACAACCATGAGAGCATTCAAAGATTAAAGGCAGAGATCGAGGATCTAGAGAGTTATAGTACCAGGCATTCCTAATGAACTCTAAGATATAATTTCATCGACAAAAGAAGGTTTGCATGTGTCATTCCCCCAAGTTTTACAGCCTCTATAAATCATCACTCATTGATGGGTGCCAGTTCAGCAGCCCCTGAAGGAATTATCATAATCTACTAGAGGTACCATTTGCATATCTGTATATCAGCAGGTAGGATATACACATACCTGTCTATTGCTGTAAGTAGTTACACAGTTACAGTGTCAGAAACCCACAGGGTAGGTCTGCTCTGTCCCGCAGGGTCCCTGGGATTCAGAATAGACTCTGTGGCAGTGAGTTAGGCCGGTTTGGCCCTTGCTGTTCCCTGGCCAGCAGCAAGCTGCTTTCAATCTGTGTGCATTTGCCAATTTCGGATATATCACTGAAGGGAAGTCATCCGGCGCCTGCCCTTCATGGGAGACTTCGCTCCCTAAGCTGGCACACGGGTTCCAGGGTTCACCTATGCACGAGCACGACAACTTGGTGGTGGTTCTGAGCCGCCACAAAAGTGGGCCCTCACCACCGCGACCCTGTGCACAACGTCACAGCACTTGTGTGACTTGTCAGACAGTCACTGGCTCATTGTCACAAGTGGATCACAAGGCATTTCTTCCTACTCTGTCTTAGACAGAGGCTCCTTGGAAATCTGTTCAGTGTCGTCACAACACACAGCTCATTATCAAACAGCCAGCGGCTGGGCCAATCAATTGGCTCTGCCAGTCAAGGCAGAGCCTGCTGTACGAGTGACAGATTCTCTCACCGAGGTTCCACAGCCTCCACATGAACCCATTCTTCTGAAGGCCCAGTGACAGTTTGTTCAGGTCAGTGGATGGGCATCTGAGCTGTTTCCACCTTTGGTTGAAACCTTGTGTACAGGGATTTCACTTCCAAGATTTGCCTTGCTTATTTCCAAAGAAGAAAAGCAACATACTTAGGGATAGGGATTTCCTAGTAATTCTTTGTTTAACATAGTGAGGTTCTAATAATACTTTTTTTGCTTTGTTCTGAGTGCCAAAGATCGCAAGTGATTGAGAGAGAAAATCCACACTGACCAAAATGTCTTAAGCACTGGAAGGTGAAGCACTAGAATGTCTGTGCTTACTAACAGGTCGGAGGGGTGGGTGGTCTCTGTGGGGTGTGGATGGAAGCTTTATTTCCACACCTGGGTTTCATGTGTTGGTGAAGGAATTCCACAGCAGTGAGTCTGCTTGCCTCAGATGTGCTTCCCTCCTTTGTAAAGGACGCCCCTCCTGTACCCACAGCATAGGGGGTAGCTACAAAATGTGAGGCTCTGTGTTTGAAAGGACTTCCTAGCTTGATGGATAACTAAGTGCTCAACAAACATAAATTTGTATTGGCTTATGTTTCTTGGCATCCCTGGGAGACATAAGGGGCACCCAAAAGGCCCAGTCAAGCCCTTTCTCAAGAAATGAGTGCACAAAGGGACACTGGTGGGTGTTGCGCTGGCTCTGGTGTAGTTGTTTGTTGTGCCTGAGTCTTCTGCACCTGGCAGGGTGCACTGGAGACCCAAAGCGGTGAACAGCACGGGACTCCCTCCTGGGGACCCTTCTTGTAGCTGCTCTGTGTGTGAGGCCAGTCGCAGGCAGGGCGGGAGAGTGTGGGGTCTGGTGCCGCCTGCTCCGCGTCGCCCATCGCTCAGGGAGAGGGATCCCTCCGAAGCGCTCTGGCTTCCGGAGAAACGTTTGCGTTAACTCAACTGCATCCAGGGTGCATGGAAGGTAAGCAGGACACACTGGCTTTTCTGGCCGGAAGTGTCTGTGCCTGTTGGTGCCTGCTTTCTGCTCTGTGAGAATGCGGGGGCAGCTTTGGAAAGGGCTTGGGCAAATGGAATGAGATCATGGCAATTTCCCAGGACAATTTGGAGGCCTCTTCCTGTCTTAGGGTTGCTTGCATGCTGGTTCCTTGCAAGCAGCACTTCCTGGGTGCTGCTGAGGCCGAGGCTGATAGGCACTTGTAATTCACAATTGAGAAGAGGGCGCAGATGGAGAAGCAGGAAGTGGTGCGTGAGGGCCAAGGACATCCAGAGGTGAGGTCAGGACTGCTGCATGGGGACATGCTTGGCGACAACACTGCTCTGTCTCTTTTTAGCCTCGCTCAGCCCCGAGACTCCTGCAGGAATGACACTGGGCCACCACTACAGGGTGACTTCTGCTACAGCAGATGGTCACAGAGTGCTCCGCTGCTGCAGTGGACGAAGTGACCGGTAAGGCGGACCCAAAACCAAATAAATAGCCCGGGAGTCGGCTCTGACTCTCAGCGTCCCCGACGGGGTGAGAACCGAGTCATCTCAGAGGCAGACAGCCACATCCTCCTCCCACCAGGCGGCCGGAGGATGCCCATGGCCAACCTTTCCGTGGGTTGCTAGCAGTGCATGGACTCAGATATGTGACACGAGAGACTGGTGCCTGTCCTTGCGGGGACCTGCAATGATTTGCAAATCCTCTGTGCAGCTACTCAACGAGGTGATGTACAACTGGCCTCATTTCGGTTCCTCTTAACAATCCGGACCCAAGGGTTGTCTGCAGGTGAACTGGCATGGCATCCAGGTGATACCAACCCGTTAGCAGTTGGTTGCTTAGTAAAAGCCTGGAAATCTTTGTTCACCCAACACTGGGACTCAGAAGAAAGGCGGGGTGATCTACTACTGAAAGACCCCAGTCATTAAAAAAAAAACCGTAGGGGTCACAGTTCTGTTCTGACCATGCATTGGAGTGAACTTGACGTCATTGTGTGGGGGGGAGGGGGGGGAGGGGGGATTTGCTGGACCACAGGAGTGGCTTGGCCTCTCCATGATGGTGACCTTGGCCTTTGTGTCATGTGGATTGGAGCTGAATGCCCTCCAGTTAGTGCTGACCAGAGCATCCCAGAAGGAACCACCGCTCAGTCCTTTGGATCTCCCAGCAGTGCCCAAGCCCGAGCCTAAGCGCAAGCCCAGGGTTCAGTCACTGTGTCTATCGTCTTGGTGCGGCCTTGCTGTCCTTCATTATCATCCCTTGCACTTCATGTAGGACAGAGCTACCTCCTTCCTTCCCAGCTTTAGTGCCTAGCCCAGGACCCTTCCACCACCCCAAGATCTGTGGTGTGTTGTGAGTCCTCAACTGCCTTTTGGCCAACCCTCTCAAGCAATTTCATGTGTGTAGAGAGTTTATCGATCTCTAAATAGAAACGTTCCCTGGCTGCTCCTTGGTTTCTGAAGGTGTCCGAGAGCAGAGTCGCTCCTGACACAAGTGTGGAGCCTCTTAGTAAAGTGTCCAGATGTCCCGTGGCATTTTAAAATTGAAATAGATATAGTACAATACTATTTTTGCATTCTATGAAAATTTTTATTGCTCCATATAGACCCAATTTTTAATCTAGGACTACCCCTTCCTCTGGTCAATGATGTCCCGCTTAAAATCTGGTCACTTTATCTTAGGGGTGATGCTGGGGTCTCGTCCAGCTGGTGGTATGAGAAGGACTCATACCCTGGAGCCCTGGGTAAGGGGGGGGGCGGCGTGTAGTTTTAAGGAGTCCTCACAATTCCATCCTACACTGCTGCCAGGAGCGGCTTCACTGCCGTGGGAATGCATGCACCCAGATCCATCCCTAATTAGTCCGCTCTCCTGGAGCAGCAGTAGCTGAGTGCGGGTTCAGCTGATGCCGCCGAGCGTCTGCCGCTGGGCTAAAGAGGCAGCGATGCTGCTCAGGTTTTATTTTTAAAGTCGGGGTAATTATAACCTAAACTCACAGCAGGGCAAAGGGGGTGGATTGAAACATCTATTTGTCCCTCTTATTACAACTTCTTTTCCTACCTCACAACCTTCATCCCCCACCCAACGTGTTTCCTTTCTTGTCGCATCGATTTTGCTAACAAGGTGGTACTCTGTATCCAGAGGACAGGAACATTTGGGACTTGATCACATGTGGTGTTGTAAACACTCTGAGATGGTGACTGCGCCCCACCACCCACACCTGATTCACAGTAACATGAAAATAAAGCAATTGACATGATGTCATAGGGCTTGGACAATCTAGAAGAAATAGTGTGGCGTCAGAGGACAAGTTCTGGGTTAGATATCCATGGACCGGTGAGGATATCTTGGTCCCTTTTAGGGCTTCCTGCACACCTCCCCCCCACTGACATTGACTTTCATGTCCAGTTTCTTAGGTTGCTTTCAGCTCTGAGGTGCTAAACCTCATCAGCAGGGTGATAGGGTGACAGAAGGAACAGGAGTAGTCGGACTATCCAAGTAACCACCAGGTGTAATCCAGGCATCTGGCCTGAGAACTGCCTGAGGTTTTTTCTACTGCAGACTGGACTGGAGGAGAAGAGATAAGGTTTGTCTGGTGAGTCTCTGAGTGAGTATCAGTGCGGATGGCCCTACAGTTTGTCATGGGTGATCTAGGGCAACCATCCTTAAAATTAGGTGATGCCTGGACTAGGAGACTCTACACCAGTCATTTCTGGGGGTTTCTCATTATCCTAGGGGCAGAGAGGGCTCCCAGTCTTGAAGCAAGCAGCCTTGCTTCTGTTTCTCTGCGCTTTTACCTCACAACCCAACATCTATATGCCCCGTTGTTTGTATCTTTCTCTAGAGAAGCAGAAGCAGGCAATGGCGAGGGGTGTGGTCTGATACACAAAGATTCATCTACAAAAGTTCGTGCCATCAACCAAGCAATCAGCCAACCGCGTTGCCCTCCATCGAGCCCATGCTGACCCCTAACAGCCCCCTGGAGACTGCCGAGACCCACAGCAGACAGAGTAGAAAGCCCAGCCCTTCTCCCTACAGATCACAGCCCAACGCATAACCACTAAACCACAAGGGCGCCTACACACGTTCCTCCCAGCTGAAAACGGAAAGGCCCCCAGACTGAAACCACCCCAATGTTCAACAGCAGGTGAATGAAGAAATCTGTTCTTCCTGATGATGGCAACAGAAAAGGAGAGTTCCACTGATACCCACAGCAGCAGGGAGAAAAGCACCAGCTCACTGTGCATCGTGGATTATGATCACGGAAATTTCTAGAGCATGCCAGGGGATCTCAGAGCCACAGAAAGGAAATCGATGGCTGTCTGGTCTGGAGGGGTCCCAAAGGGGGCATGAAGACAACTTCAGGAGTGTTATAACTGCTGTTATCTTGAGGAAGTGACAGCTTTGCAGGGGTAGAACACTGGCAGTGGAATCAACGGCAACTCTTGGAGACCCCATGTATGTCAGATTTCACTGGACTTTGCAGACTGATTTTTGACAAATAAATTACTGACATTTTGCCCTCAGGCTTCTCCGCCTGATCTCCTCCCTCCAAACATTCAGTGAGCAGCTGAGTGCACTAAGCATTTGCATCAGGACAAAGCTTCCATGTATGTAGCCGTATGTCAACATGCATCAGCCATTAGTCTTTACCTAGGGGTAGCGTGTCTGTCAGTTACACTTCCATAAAGCTGTTCACCAATCCCCAAGCCTCCCCATCTGCCCCTCCACAGGTGAGTTCCTAACTTCATCTGTAAAAGTCTGAATTACTCCAACCTCACAAAATTGTTGCAAGTAAGGATTAAATGAGTTCATACTTGTAACATACGAGTAAACACCCCTTATCATTTCCCTCAGAAACGAAGGATGAAGTCTGTTTCATCCTTTACATCTTCATCTCCTAAGACTCTTATTAGAAGTCAATTTGTTTAAAGAATAGTCAAGTGGGGCTCATGTATGTAGGAGTCTGTTTCCATCCACACTCTTAAAAGCATACCCTGTCTTCTGTGTTTCCCTTGTTTTATTTGAATTCAGGATACATGTTCTCATTAGATAGGTGATTATGCATTTGCTTAACTCTTTATTTCCTTTCTCCCTCCCCTGGAATTATCATAAGCTCCAGTGGGTTCACTGGATTAATCCTAGGTGCTCAGAGTCACTCCAGGTTTCTGGGTGGCACGGTTTTCATTTGACTGTTCATCAAGAGGTCAGCAGTTTGAACCCACCATGGGAAAAAGGTCTGGTAGTGGTTTCCATGGAGATGACAGCCCAAAAAACCTTATGAAGCAAGTCTGCTCTGTAACACGCAGTCACCATGAGCCAGCGTTGACCAGGTGGCAATGAATGGGGTTGGTGTGAGTTCACCAGCTGCCCCATAACTGTGTCAAGTGCTGACCAAGCGATGGCTGCAATATCTCCAAGGACATTTCTTTTTGACAGTGACCAAGTGATGGTTTGTCACTGTTGCATTGTTGCCAGCAATGTGTGTGAATTGATGCCCCTCACCCCCCATGATTTCCGTTGGCCTTCCAAACATTCTGTGACACCAACAAAAACCAAACAAACTCACTGCCATCAAATTGATGTCAACTCATTGCAACCCTAGAGGACAGTGTGGCTAGGGCTGCCATACTCTGTGAAAGCCGGGCAGAAAGAAGACAGGGAGCTCATGAGGTTAGTGGAGTCCTATTCCATTCTATTGCTAACTCTGCAGAAGCAAGGACTTTCTGGGCAGAATAAGATATTGAAGGAGGAGCCCAATTCAGGCCTGAGACTCACAGAGATGATGCAGAATGGAAATCTCGCATTTAAAATATGAGGACTTTGACATCACCCGCCCTCAGACACTTTCTGTACTAAAGCCAAACCTATTGCCACCAAGTAAATTCCACTTTTCAGCTGTCCTGTGGAAGGTTTCAGAGACTAAGTCTTTATGGAACCAAAGAGCCTCATCTTTATCCTAAGGAGATGCTGGTGGATTTGAAACACCAACCCTGTGGTTAGCAGGTAAAATCCTAACCCACAGTGCCACCGTGGTTCCCTTTTCTTTTATAGTTAACAGGAAAAAAGAAAGCTGCAACAAAGGTTGGGTCAAAGACAAACAGTTACCTGGCCCTCCAATGGCCCTTGAAGCTAACAGCCAATTTGTTCTGCAAGACTGCAGACTTGTCCTAGCTGCTTTCTGATCCCTTTGATGAATGCATGTGATGTACACAAATCTCAGAGGACTTGGCGCTGCAGTTGCTTATAGGAGAAGTGTGAAAATGGCATCTATAAAGATGCTCTAAACAATGCTCTGCTGTACATACACTTGGCTTTCCCACTGCTCCTCCATCAGTCTCCAGGGAAGTGCTTTTACTGGGTGCCCAGGCACAAATGGATCGCAGGAATTCCTCAGACCCTCTCTCTAGGATTCTGCAAGCAATGCCTGATAAACAAGGAGCAAACACTTCTGTGCACACAGATTTCCTGAGTTAGCATTTGTCATCTCTTAGGTTTTAATTATCTCATTTGGTCTCGTTATTGTTGCAATTATGTTCTAATTTTGTGTGCAGACACTTGAGTGCCTCCGGCGAGATTAATCAATTAATATCGCAATTATTATTACAGCAATCTCGATTTAAGTGGATAGGTGGCTAGAGAAGTCTCAGATCCATCATAGTAATTCTGAAGACAGAGTCTGGCTGTAGAAAATGGTTTTATATGATTTTGAAGTGTAAAATGAGATTCCTTCTAAATCTGAGAGGTACCTAAGGAGCTTTGCATGGATTTTGTTTGTTTGGGTACTACGTTAGCAGTCTATTTCTTGCTACAAATATACAGGTCTCCTTAAGAGTCAACAGGACAATCTCATTATTATTATTCTCTCTCTGTGTGTGTACATGCTCGCTGATCCAAGGCTATCAGTGGACAGGGAAAATATGAGTTCATTCATTTCTGAAATAACTCTTCTCAGACAAAATAAGGACCCACATCTCCCAGTCATGCAGCCATCTAAGGAATATTTCAGGTTCTGCAAATTCCCACAGGGCTCCCGGGCTGGCAGCCACCATGAGTGCAGGGCTTCCTTTGGCTGTCTCTGGCGAGATGAATCAATTAATGATGCCATCTTTAGTATAGTGATCTACATTATGATTATTCTAGTGGAGCACTGAGTTAGTCTATGGGTTTTCCAGGGTCCTGGCACTAGAAGGAAGAACGAGGAGGAAGAAAAGGCCCTGGATTCTTCTATCATGCCAGGAAAGGTGCCCTGCCACTAGTTATTGCATCCCTAACACCTGACACCCAACCCCCAACCCCAGAGAGCTCCACCCATTCATGCACACCTCTGAACACCACAGATAGTTCACATGTTATTATCTGAGACAACGCTCACTCTGTTCTGTTTGAACTTCTGTACTGTAATATTAGTGTATATCGATATAATATACATGACACGTGTGTATCCTATGTGCACGATACACACAAAACACACCAAGCATATCGTATATGTTGCATAGAATGTTATATATGTGTCATGCACATGTGTATGTATGTAGAGAGAGTGGAAATCTCCAGGTAGCTGGTGGGGCACTAGCAGGTGTGGATGAATATAGTTTATTGGAGGGCTCTCTTGAGAGGGCAGTGAGTTTCTGTAGAGCAGTTATAGTCCAAGAAGACACTTGAGAGTGACATTACTGGTTCTAGTCTTGCTCATTCATAGCCCCAGATGGGGAGCTGCCTGGACCCTCGGGGACATACAACTTGAACGGGGTCTTCGGTGCAGCCAGGTGTTTGACTTCCTGGCACTGAGCCCATGTGTCACTCTTTGCTGGGTTTTGACCTAATCTAAATGCTCTCCTGGCTGCATCGATGGGCCCAAGCATGGGAATGATCATGAGGTGGCCAAGAACGGGGTGGTGTGTTGTACATCATGTTGCTGCCCATCAATGACACCCAACAACTAGCATTCCAACTCTTGGCCTCTGCAGGTCTAAGAATCATCTTCGGGTTTTGGTTGTAGTTCGTTTCTGTCGAGTGAATGCACACTCCTTGCAGCATGGAACCGTTTCGTTGGCTTTGCAAAGTCATGGACTTTTTTTGGAAGCAGAACATGAGGCCTTCCTGCTGAGGTGTCTGTAAGTAGATTTGAACAGCCAATCTTTGGGTTTATAGTTCAGTGTCACAAGCAAGCAAAAAAATGAACCAGTCATTTTGGGGAGAAAGAATGTCTTTACTGTCAGGCTATGCTTTTCTGCATTGGACACGCCCTCTGTTGTGTGAAGCGAAGATGATTTTAAGTGATTTGCTCCCCCTTAGTTGCAAAAAGGAAGCAGAGTTGGCATCCCTGGCAGTTTATTACAATCCTATCTTCCCACGAGAGATCTTGGTTCCGCCGTGTGCAGCTTGGCAATGTCTCACTGACCTCCCCTTTCGTGGCTCATCCACTAATAGGAAAGGGTCTTTGAAGAGACATGACAGAAAGCGGAGCTGGGAAAATTGAGCGCTCTTTAAAAAACTGAATGTGTATTCAGTGAAGAACACATTCTGTGCTGGTTTTATGGAATGTTGACAATGCCTAGTGCACGTGGAATTGTTGATCAGCTCTAGTCGCCTGAGGATCACCACCTCGCCACATAGCTCCGAGAATGTTCCACAGCTCTTGGCCTGTATCCTTTTCCAAAAACAGGGGATGAATAAGTTGTTCCTTAGGGATCACACTTGTCTTAATGAGCAGGCATCAAAGGTCACCTGACTTCAATTTCTCCCTTGAAAATCCCTAATTGGAGACAAAGAACCCGCCCAGTGGTTGCTCACTCCACAAACACGTGGAGAGCAAAACACCTCGTGCAGAGCTCTGTTCTCCCACTAGGTGTTCAGCAGGGCACTGTCCACGAAGGACCAAAGGGGCTCTTGATC
>PVJH01007458.1:0-92734 GCA_004026705.1 Nesogale talazaci | reverse complement strand
AGTGAGGGGCGATGGAGGGCTACATAAGATATGGAAATAGTATTCTATAACTTATCAAGTATTTGTGAGGGATGGCGGGCAGGAGAGGAAGGGGGGAGAAGTGGGGAGCTGATATGAGAGGTTAAAGTGGGAAAATAATGCTTTGAAAATGATGATGGTGGCATATGTGCAAATGTGCCTGACACACTGGATGGATGTACGCATTGTGAAAAGATCTAGAAGAGCCCTCAATAAAAATCCAGGGGAAATCATCTCAGCCTTGAGCTGAAGGGAGGGGCAGTATGGTAGTGAGATGAGCGGAAAATAAAAGGAAATAGAGGAAATAAAGAGTAAAGAAATTGGGATCCTACTTGCAAAAGTTCAAAATGGCATTATCGTATCAGGCCAGCTGACAAAAGCACCCTTTGTTAGCCACTTTGGAGATGCTTTTCTTCTAATCAATATTCACTACTATTCCTGGTTTTTCCTCTGAAGCTTAGTATCACAAGAATATCCTCTCTATCTGCTTCACTTGTCTCTTCTGTCTGTTGTAGAGCAGTGGTTCTCAACCTTCCTAAAGCTGTGACCCTTTAATACAATTCCTCATGTTGTGAGGAAATTATTTTCATTGCTATTTCATCACTGTAATTTTGCTACTGTTATGGATCATTACGTAAATATCTGATATGCAGGATTATTTTCATTGTTCCAAATTGAGCATAACTAAAGCGCAGCAACTAATCACAAAAACAACATTTTTTTTTCAAGTCATCTTGAACTCTTGTATGCAGAACTCTATTGAGGCAGCGACCCTGACACACCTTTCACATAAATATTGTGAAATATTTATTTCTAGTTACAAGTAAATGAATTTTTTTCTGGAAGCATGGTGTAGCATAGGTAACAGTATTCACATCATATCTGCATGTGAGTGGACCCACCTGAAGACAGATGGAGGAGTGATGTCTTGGTTCCTAAGACCATCGGAAATATGTGTTTTCTGATGGTCTTAAGCAACACCTGTAAAAGGATTGTTTAATCCCCAAAGAGGTAGAGACCCACAGTTTGAGAACTGCTGTTGTAGAGGGTCTGGGTAGCGTGCATTCCTAACAAACAATCCTGCCAGAAGTCTTTCTACATAGTCTTATATCTCTCTGTATATAAAAATGTATTTAGACCATTCAAAATAGGAAACTTGTGATTTAAAAACCTTCAAAAAGGGAAAACTCCAAAGCCAGGTTGTTTCATTGGCAAATTCTGCCAACATTTAAGGAAGAAATGGAAGTAATATTTCAAAAATTGTATAAAATAAAGAAGAGTGAGGAACATTTATTGACTCATTTTAGGAAAACAATATTACATTAATATTTAAGATATCCAAAGATAAGAAATTGCTTCGTGGACTAGGTAGATGTACTGCATGGACCCTTTACAACAAAGGCATGAGAAGCCAAAGGAAACAAATATGTATTATAACCCTGGAATCCTGAGCTTTGAAGCAAAGGGTAGAGAAATGGATTAAGGTCCAACTAAAAAAAGATGCTGAACAAAAGTGGTGAGAGAAGAGACATATGGGTGAATTATCAGCTCACCTGCCACGAAGCAAATCATATTGAATTCTTGTATGCAGAATTCTATTGATGCAGCAATTCTGACACATCAGATGAAAAAGATGAGATCCTCCCAGGTTCCTTACACTGTCCAGGTGACCAGAAGAGCAACCTATCCTCGCCCAAAAAGAGATGGCACATACACATACACCGCTACTGTTCTCCCTGAAGTTGGAGCTTTATAGATTGAGTAGTAAGTAGAGCATTGTCTCTGTCTTTTCAGGCACATGAACTCTCACCCTCATCAAACTAGGAGAGCATGTAATGCTGGGTATCTGGCCATTCGGGATGGGCAAGAGCTTCTTTTATAATAAACTTCCCTAATCCCAACTGCCTTCTGGACCTGAACAAGCACCCTAACCTCAGCCACTTCAGCAGGAAATACCTTCAGGCCAACTACTCTCACTGCAGAAAACGTATAGGCTAGCCCAAACTGCATCGAGAGCCAGCATTTGCATCTCTTCTACCCACACCAACCAATGGACTCTGGCTGGCAGGTGATGCCTCCCCTCAAAAAGTTTAAAAATGCAACACAGAAAGACCTCAATCTACAACAAAGCAGGAACAATAAAAACTAGAACAACTTTGTTTTTTATGGTAGTTCCAAAAGGGGAATAAATGACAAACTGTTAAATTGTAACCTATCTCAGTCAAAATCCATTTTTCCAATGTACTCTGTTAGATAGTAAGTTTATTCACATCCATGACTTTAATTCACCTGGGAATACTGCCAATGGTTTTGGAAATTTCATTGTCATCCATAGCCTTCTGCAAACCAGCTGCTCACAGTTAAACTCTAATTAAATTCTAATACCATTCCCTTCATCGGAATTGGATACTATTCATAATCATACAGACTGGTGTACTTTGTCTTGTGAATTTAGTTGTCACCTCACCTGGATGGCTATTTGTTTTATGATAAGCCTTTAATTCCCAATATACTATTCTTTATAATAGCTAAGCACAATCTGATTTTTTTTACCATACTTTGCTATTGCACCAATAATTTCTATGACTTTTTAATGAGCTCAGGAATTGAGCAGAACTATGTCATAACAGCAAATTGTTCTGAAAGTAAGAGTTTAGAGTTAAGTGAAAACTCAAAATCCATTCATAAATTCATAGATGCCCTGGTCTGCTGTTGTTAATTGCCATAAAATCAGGGCTGAACCCTGGTGACCTAGCAGTTGTGTGCGGGACTGCAGCCCACTGGGTTGGCAGTTCAAATCCAGCAGCAGCTCCCCAGGAGCAAGGTTGGACCTCCGACTCTCACCAGAGGGCAGGGATGCCTAAAAAAACATCAGCTCCAACCCATAGTAACCATATGCTGCTCAGTCCTGCCCCATCCTCACAAACACTCTTATTTCTCGGCACATTGTTGAAGTATCAATCTCAAGGTGGGTCTTCCTCATTATCCTTGCCTGTCTGCTTAACCAAGAATGATGTCCTTCTCCAGAGACTGGTCTCTCGTGACAATATGTGCAAAGTACTTAAGATGAAGTCTCACATCCCCTGTCCCTAAAAATCACTGTGGCCATACTTCGTCCAAGACACGTCAGTTTGTACTTTTAGCAGGTCCTGTTACTTTCAAGATTCTTCTCCAGAACCACAATTTAAATGCATTGAGTTCACTTAGGTCTTCTTGATTCGTGCTCCACTTTTACATGCATATAAGGCATTTGAAAATAGCATGCGTCGAGTAAGATGTACTTTCATCTTCAAAGTAACATCTTTTCAATACTCAAAAGAGGTTTTGTGTAGCAGATTTACCCAATGAACTCATCTTTTGCTTTCTTGATTGTGGATCCAAGCAAGACAAAATCCTTGGCAACTTCAACCTTTTCTCCATTTATCATAGAACAATATATCCTATTGGTCTAGTATGAGGATTTGTATCTCCTTGACATTGAATTTTGGTCTTCTTGACAATCACTTTCATGATTATTAATAATCCATACCGAAGACTTGATTCCTTGATGTACATTAGCAGGTGCTACAAATTTTAATTTTCAGCAAGCAAGTTTGTATCTTTATTAATAAAACTTTCTCCAATCTTTATTCCTCTTTACAAAATACAGTTTCTCTGATTATTTGCTCAACATACAGATTGAATAAGTATGCTGAGAGAATAAGACCCTGATACATACTTTACCTGATCTTAAGCTTGTAATATCCCCTTGTTCTATTCACACGGCTGCCTTTGATCCTTGGCCAAGTTCCACAAGAGCCACAATGAAGTGTTCTGGAATTCCCATTCTTCCCACGATCATCCATAGTTTATTATGATCCACAAAGTCAAGTGCCTTGCCATAGTTAATGAAACACAAATAAGCATCTTTCTGGTATTCTTTGCTATCAGTCAAGATCCTTCTGCATCAGCAATGGTATCTCACATGTTCAACGTACTCTTCTGAACCTGGCTTGAATCACTGGGTCCTCCCTATCAATGTAATGCTATATCCACTGTTGAATAATCTTTGGGAAAATTTTATTTGAATGATACTTTTCTATAATTTGAGTATTATATTGGGTCATCTTTCTTGGGAATGGGTATAAATATAGACCTCTTCCTGTCAGTTGACCAAGTAGCTGTCTTCCAAATTTCCTGGCGTAGATGTGTAAGTGCTTCCAGGGTGTCATCAACTTGTCTTCAACATTACGATAGGCATTCCATCAATTCATGGATTTGGTATTGGCTAATGCATTCAGTTCAGCTTGAACTTGACTTTTCAGTACCACTGATTCTTGTTCATATCCTACCTCTTGAAATGGTATGTTGACAGTTGTAATTTGGTATAGTGATTCTCTGCATTTTTCCATCATTTTTAATGCTTCCTGCATCATTTAATATTTTGCTCATAGAATCTTTCAATATTGCAACTCGAGGCTTAATTTTTTTCCTTTGGTGCTTTCAGTTTCAGAAATGCTGGGCATGCCCATCCCTTTTGGCATTCACACACTTTATTATAGCATTTAGCTTTGTCTTCTTGAGCTGCCCTCTGAAGTTTCTGCCTTTGTTCAGTTTCTTGACTTCCTCATTTCCTTCATGTGTCTTAGCTATTGTATAATTAAGCACAAGTTTCAGGGTTTCTTTTGACATCCACTTTGATGTGCTCTTTATTTCCTGTCCTTTTAGTGACATTTTACTTTTGTCATGAAGAATGTTCTTGACGTATTCTTATCAAGTCCTCTGTCATTAGTGTTAAAGGCATCAAATCTATTCCCAAAATGCTCTTGAAATTCAGGTGGGACGTATCCAAAGTTGTATTTTGGCTCTTATAGAATTGTTTTTATTTTCTTCAGTTCCAACCTGAATTTACTGTATGTATTCATAAATAAGCTGAGTTTTTCAGCACGTTTTTAATGCTGTTTTTGTGGTCAAATTAGGTGCCACGACTGATAGTCAGGTTGACTTATACTCGAGTATATATGGTACATGAGCAATTAATGGTCTGTTCCACATTCAGCCACTGGCCTGATTTTAGCTTTTCCTCATTTCTTCTCATAGATGTAGTCGATTTGATTTCTACATATTCCATCTTGAGAAATCCATGTGCATAGTCTCCTTTTGTGTTGCTAAAAAAAAGGTAATTGCTGTAAACAAGTCATTGATCTTACAATATTTTATCATGTGAGCTCCAGCTTTGTTTCTGCTATCATCGTCATATTTTCAAACTATTGTTCCTTCCTTTGTTTCTAAATTTTCTTTCTAATCATCAATAATTATTGATGCATCTGGATTGCATGCATGATCAATTTCTAACTGAAGACTTTGATATAATTCTTTAACTTTTCATTAATAGCTGTAGTATTTGGTGCATAAATGTGAATAATTGACTGGATTTCCTTGAAGCTGAAGAGATACAGCCTATTATCAACTGCCCAAAAAACAAACAAACATTGAAATGTCCATTTTTGCTATGAATGCAATTCTATTCCTCTTGATTATGTTATTCCTCACATACCAAGCTTTGTGATTTTCTTATTCAAAATAGTCATTACCAGTCCATTTCAGCTCACTAATGTGTAGAATATTGGTTATTATATGTTCCATTTCATTTTTGACAACTTTTAATTTTTTTAGATTCCTACTTCGTACATTCCAAATTATGAGATTTTTGCAGCTGTTTATTTTCAGCTTGAATTTCACCCCATCAGCAAATGGAGATTCCAAAGGCTCCATTCACACAGGTTTTACCGAGTCCTGTCACTATCTTTGACCCCACTGCGTAAAAGCAGCTCCTCTTCAGTAACTTTTTAAATACTATGGCAGTCATGTACTTATGTTAATTTCATGATTGAAATGTAGGGATGAAGTCTAGCCTGTTAATCTGGAGACAGTCATTGAGTAGCCAGTGAGGCCTCTGTGTGGGCATGGCTTTCTCCTGAGACTTCTGGGAAATCTCGTGATATTTCCCTCGTGGAAATGAGAAGCTATCTCCCCAGTTGTTGGGAGTTAGTCTCAGAGACAACGAACTACAGACAAGACAAGATGGCAGCATCCGAGGAGCTGGACGAGCCAGAGGAGTAGCCACGCGGCCTTACCCTGATGGAACCAGACCTTTGAAGCTGGAGAGGCCACGTGGAGCCCTACCAGCACTAAGTTGCTTCTACCACCACTGGATGCTGTTGATGGACCCTGAGCCCTGGAAGTGAGGAGCCCTGAGGAGACCTCTGCCAGTGCCGGGACTCTGCACCCACTGGCCTGTGACTTCGTGAGTCGGAAGGAGACTTTATAGACTGTTATTGGGCATATGGGCTAATATCAGACTTATGACTTTGAACCGGACTGGCCTGGATGCTTTCTCAATGTCACATTCCTCTTCGATATAAACCTTTCCCTTATATCCATATGCAAGTCTATAAGTTTGTTTCCCTAGTTTACCCAGACTAACACAAGTACCTTCCTAAAGGAGGGCCCATCCTCTGGCAAACTAGCTTGAACAATGTTCTGCTTCCATTCATTAGCCATTCAATATGTGGCAATATTTTTAAAAGCTTCATAAAGTTTTCAGGGGCTATTTCTTCTGAAGTGGTCAGCTGATACCTTCTTATTGTGTTCTTCATTTTGTAGTTCTGCAGAAACATGTTCACTTTGGGTGACCCTGCTATCATTTGAAATACCAGTTCCATAGCCTAACATATACATATATAGAATGGCTTTTTAGACTACAATATATGGGCTGTTTACAATTACAGATTAATAACTCAAAAGAATGGACACTACTTATGCAAACAATAAAGTTTGGGGGTAGGACAAAATTTTGACTGACATTAATTTGCTAATTTAGATCTATGCCTGCTGTACTAAGACACATCCTAAGAAAGCAAAGTGAGTAGCAAATTAGGTGACCAATTATTGAGCACATTCTAAGCAAGAGATTTAAATCAAAGTCCAGTGACATGTAACTCCATAACTGAACTCATAGTCATCTGCTTCTTCTTATACTGGGGCATTTCAACGTTAAGTTCAAGGGAGTATTTTAGTTCCTTTAATCTGCTACAAACAGGTTTAAGTTAAGGTCCAGTTTACTTGGTAGGGTTTCCAAATCTGATCTTTCTGGTGTGGCCTATGACTGATGTTCTACACCCTAAAAGAACAAAGTTTTAAGGCTTATTTGATTATAGCACAGTCTGGGTCATCAAGATCTGGATAGAAACTCAGTCAAAATTGCCTGGTTAGGAACATAATAAAGGGCATATTTTTTTTCCCATTTTGGCGCGCGCGTGCCTGTGTGTTTGTGTGTGTGTGTGTGTGTGTGTGTGTGTGTGCTTCTATCTTCCCAGTGGCAGCTTGGCTTACCAACTAAGTGAAATCACATCTTCTGAGAGCGAGGTCACCAACCCTGCCCTAGATTTGAATGTCCATTAGGTTCACTGGAGATGCTTGTAAGAGTACCTGCTGGTTTGTGGTAGTGATGGAACAATACTCTGTGACAGGAACTGACTGGTCATCTCCCTCTGTCCTAAGCATGAGAAACTAGCCTCAGCTGGGGGAAGGCATCCTTTGACAAAGCTGTTTGTAAGATGTACCCATTAGAGGTTGATATATGGATCATGGGCACTCGGCAGGCAACTCGCTTCATTGCTTGAGGGACCAGATTTGAACATTGCCTGAGAACAGATGCCTGTCTTTGTCCTAGTGCTTAGCCTGATGGCAGTGGCCTCCTTCAATATTTGTCCTTTGGTGGTTCAGTTAGTATGTTGCCCATACCCACCCATGTCATGAGGTACTTCTTGTTGTCATCACTGATATTTTTAAAAAATAAATCATTTTATTGGGACTTTTTACAGCTCTTATACCAGTCTATATAGCAATTATATCAAGCATATTGATATATTTGTTGCCATCATCATCTTCAAAACATTCTTTATTTGAGCCCGTGATGTCAGCTCCTCATTTTTTCCCTCTCTCCCCACTCTCCCACCCTAGTTAACACTTGATAAATTATAAATTATCATTATTTCCATATCTTACATTGTCTGATGTCTCTTTCTGTTATTCATCTTCCTGAAGAGAGAAGGGAGTTATACATTGATTATTGTGATCAGTTCCCCCTTTCTTTCCCTCCCTTCCTCATCTTCCCCTACCCTTATGGTATCGCTCCTCCCATTTCTATTCCTGAAGAGTCTATCTGTCCTTAATTCCCTATATCCAGAGCTCTTATCTGTACCAGTGTACATGCTCAGGTCTAAGTGGATTTGTAAAGTAGAACTGGGGTCGTGAGAGTGGAGGGGAGGAAGCATTAAAGAACTAGAGGAATGCTGTCTATTTCATTCACCGAGGAGTACCTCTGCTCAGTGTATACCCTAAAAAACAAGAGACAGAGCATGAACAGATATGTGCTCTCCCATATTCATTGGAGCACAGTTTACAAAAACAAAGAACTGGAAATATCTTAAATGCCAATCAGTGGGAGGATGGGTTAAAAATGACACATAATGAAATACTATGAATCCTTAAAACTTAGTCTTGATGAGGCGTTGACAGGATCATGTAACAGGTGTCAGAAGCAATCATATTGGTGTGCATATATCTGTTCCTGCTGTCTCATATTCTTTAGGGTATATACTTGCAGAGGTATTACCTAGGCTACATGAAATATCTATCTACAGTTGTTTCAGGTATTTATATCACTCTCCACAATGGTTGTTTATGTTTACAAACACACCAGCAGTTTATAAGAGTTCCAGTGTCTTTGCATTCTCTCTAGTATTTGACATTGTGGTAGTCAGATGATTTTATATCAACCTGACCCTCTTGGCTAGGGGTGGAGTCAAACCTGTCAATCAGATCACAGCCTGACACTATCACTTTGAATATAGCTATCCATATCTCCCCCAACCCCCATCCTCTACCTTCCTGCTTGCTGGACACCCTGAGAGGTGCAGTAGCTCTGTCATGTTTCCATTGACCTTGGAAACATTATTCTGCACCCACTGACCTGTGATCTCCCTGCATTCTGTACTATTGCATGGGCCTAAAGAGGGTGAATCTAAACAGGGACTGAGGCACTACCAGCGGACTTATGGACTTGAGTTGGCCTGGGCTGGGACACAGCCAACATGTCAAGAACAAAGGCAGTCCAGGCCCTATAGAATAGTAGTAATGGCATTGTAAATACTATCTGCAACTTGTTGCTGCAACCCCAAAGTAACACAGTAACTGCAGTTTGGTTTGAAATTTGTACAGTGTCTATCATTACTAAAATTTTGCCTTCTTATTGGTTCGATTAAAAAAAGAAAAGAAGAAAATCTTCACAACTATCCAATAGACTGTATTATGACAAATGGAAAAAAGTTCAGAGTTGTAAAGCATTTCATTTTCTTTGATTTCACAGTCAACACTTTTAAAGTCAGCAGACTAGAAAACAAATGATGGAAAAGACTTCCAGCAATACTGTCATTTAGGAAGATTCCCTACAGAGAGCCTCCCCAACAAGGACATGAGCTAATAAATATAAGTGATATTCCAGAACCCTGAGCTTTATAGGAAAAGTGTGTGTGTGTGTGTGTGTGTGTGAGAGAGAGAGAGAGAGAGACAGAGAGAGAGACAGAGAGAGAGACAGAGAGAGGTGGATTGAGCATGAAATGAGTCAAAAAGAAGAAGTCCCCATCAGACTCAAGCCCATGAGTCAGAAGGTAAGCTGGAGGCCCTTCCCAATGCATATAGCTGTTGGAGCTGAGGACCCGGGATGTCAGAAGATAAATCAAGAGACAGGAGGACAAAGCAGAAAGTGAAAAGGCCATAGACTGGTGCAAGCAACAAGACTGGTCAAGTTGATCCAATTGTGGCAGGCCACATAGCAAGCTGCCTACAGCAACAAGTGTTAATAGGTCAGGTGGTGGGCTGCTGGCCAAGTCCCAAGAAGCCAGACATAGGATCCAGGACAGTGGGAAGAAAATGAAGACAGAGTGAGAGACGTCTATACAGTGGCTTTTTAAGAATATGAAATTGGTCACACCCCAAGGAAAATGATCAGGTTGTGGCCTATCACGTAAAAACTAATTATCACTCAATGAAAGATTTTCAAATCTATCAGCAAAATTCTTACATATTTGAAGAGAGAAATCTATAATTCTATAATATTAGTAGGAAACTTTCATGTACCATTCTCAATAAAGACAGAAGAACAAAACAGCACAATCAACCAACTTGACCTAATAGACATATAAAAAGCACTTCACTCAGTGACAGGAAAAAATACATTCTTTTTTTTTCCAATGATTTTATTGGGGGTTCTTAAAGCTCTTATAGCATTCAATACATCATTTATATCAAACATATTTGTACATATATTGCCATATTAATTTCCAAATATTTTCCACATGAGCCTTTGTTATAAGCTCCTCTTTCCCATCCCCTCCTTTTTTTAAATGAATCATTTTATTGGGGGCTCATACAACTCCCATCACAGTCCATACAAACATCAATTGTATGCAGGCCACATTTACACCCTTATTGCCATAATCACTCTCAAAACATTATCCCTCCCTCCAGGCCCCCAGTATCAGCACCCTATATTACCCTTCCTCCCTCCTCCCCCTGTGCCCTTAGTAATTTACAAATTGCTATTTTTTTCATACTGCACACTGTCCAATGTGTCCCAACACTTGCTTTCCTGTTGTCCGTGTCCCAGAAAGGAGGTTAAGTGTAGGTCCCTGAAGTTGGTTCTCCCTTTCTATTCCTCCATCCCTCCACCCTCCTGGTGTTACCACTCCTATTACTAGTATTGAGGGATCATTTATCCTAAATTTCCCATGTTTCCAACTTCACTGTACATCTCCTGGTCTAGCTGGATTTATGTGGTAGAATTGGGGTCATGATAATGGGTGGGAGCCAGAAAAAAATACATTATTTTCCAGTTAATATGGAATATTCTCCAGAATAGCTATATGTTTGTTAGGACTCAAAAGCAAGCAGCAGTAAAATTTCAAAACTTTGAGATATTAGAAAGATCGTCTCAGGTCACAATTTTTTTTCAATTATTTTATTGGTGGCTCTCACAACTCTTATAACATTCAATACATAATTTGTATCAAGCATACTTGTACACATATTACCATATTCATTTCAAAATATTTTCCACTTGAACCCTTGGTATAAGCTCCTCCTTCTCCCTCCCTCCTTTTTTTTTTAATGATATCTAATCCCTTTGGCACCTTGTGATCCCCCAAGCTGGTGTGCTTCTTCCATGTGGGTTTTGTTGCTTCTGAGCTAGATGGCTGCTTGTTTACTTTCAAGCCTTTAAGACCCCAGATGCTACATCTTTAGATAGCCGGGCACCATCAGCTTTCTTAACTACTTTTGCTTATGCACACATTTGTCTTCAGTGATCATGTCGGAAAGGTGAGCATCTTGGAATGCCAATTTAATAGAACAAAGTGCTCTCGCACCGAAGAAGTACTTGAGTGGAAATCCAATGCCCATCTGTTGTCCTACTACTAACCCTGTAAGTATGCACGTTAATCTATTTCCCCATCCTCACTTATAAATATATGTGCCTCTGTACATACCTGTATTTGAACCTCTATAAATATCCATTATCCCCCAGTTCCTTCCTCTATTTCCAATTGTTGCTCTCTTGTCCCACTATCATGCTCACTCTCCATTTGTGTTTCAGTATTTTCTCTCTGTTACACTAGTCTTAATCAATCCCTGTCAGCCTTCTCTCACCCACCTTGTCACTGATTTTGCATCAATTGTTATTCCCTTTTTCCTGGGCTGGTCGACATTCAGGTCACAATTTTTATAAAAGTAGAAATCAATAATAGGAAAATCAAGGAGAAAAAAATCAAATACATAGAACTTTAATAACACCCTGCTTAAAAACTTCTGGGTCATGCCAAAACTCACTGCCGTCAAGTTGCTTCCAACTGATAGTGATTCTATGAACTAAGAAAAATTCCTCAAAACAAGATAAAAACCAAAATATCCAAATCTTGGGAATACTGTGAAAGCAGAGGATAATTTATAGCAAAGAATGCACACATCAAAAAGAAGAAAAATGTAAGATCAACACCTTAACACCGCATCTCCAATAGTTAGAAAAAGAGAAGCAAAATAGACAGCCAACAGAGGAAAAGAAAAGAAAAGGATTAGAGCAGAAATAAGCAAAAGAATAATAGAAAGAATCAACACAGAAATAAGATGATTCTTGAGAGAATTAACAAACTTGATAGGCTACTGACAAATATAAAAAATGGAAAGAACATGCAACTATAACAAATAAATGGGAAACATTCCAATAGAATCAAAGAAAATTAAAAGGACAATAATGCATTATTATGAAGAACTGAACTCCAACAAATTTGAAAATCTAGAAGAAATGGACTGATTTCTAGAACCAAATTAGTTATCTAAAGTAACATTGGTTGACACAAAATCTGAACAGATCTATAATAAAAGCAGGAATTGAACAGTTCATTAAAGAACTCCCCAAAACCAAACAAAAAGTCTGGGATCAGTTAGCTTCATCAGTAAAATCTGTCAAGTATTCAAGAATTGGCACCAATTCTATGCAAAAAAAGTCTAGAATATATAAAAGGATGGAAAAACTCCCTAATATGTTTTTACAAAATCAGAATAACCTTAATACAAAATCCAGACAAAGATAATCACCAGAAAAGAAAATTATAGACCATTAAGCCTCATGAACATAGTTGTAAATATTCTCATTAAAATCCTAGCCAATAAATTCCAACAATATATCAAAAAAGATAATACCAAAAGAGCGATCGAGATATATATATATGATGAGCAAGTGGAATTCATACGAGGTCTTCAAGGATGGTGTAAATCAATTTAAGAAAAAACAACTGACACAATCCATCACCACATCAAACAAAAGAACCACTTGATCACATCAGCTGGCACAGAGAAGGTATTTGACAAAGCTCAATACCCATTTCTGGTAAAAAAAAAAAAATTCAGCAGAATACGGGAAGTTCCAGGTACACAGAAACAAAAGCTGACATTATTTTCAATGTGGAAAAACTGAACGTATTCACCTTGAAAACAGAACATGTATGGACTTGAGGTAGACTGGTCTGGAATGCTTTCTTGATATAAAACTTTTTAAATACATACGTGAGTGTCACTGGTTTTGTTTCTGTACATAATCAGCCTAACAGAAGGACTAAGATGAGCCTTGCCCAAGCTATGATATTTCCCATTACCTCAGATGAGCGTGCAAGTTGGATTTTTGAGTGTGCGAACAGGTGTTTCCTCCTTGGACACACAGGAAAAGGACCACCCCTTCCACGGTTCATGGCCCCTGGGAAAAGCTGATGTCTCTGATGGCTCAGTCAGAGGAGCTGATGAAGCAGTGGCTGGCCTGTCTCTCCACCTGAGAGACACAGACATTTGCCTCCTTTTCCCTAACTAAAGCTGCAGGAGGCAAAAGTCTGCAGACTTATCCATTTCTTCATGTGCCCAGCCTCATCCTCCCTCCCATCTGTGAATAACTTGGCTGATATGCTAATGCTTCTTTGTAAACTTCCAAATTGTGAATTGTTCTTTTGTGCAATCCTGGCATGAAATGTAGGCTATGTGACAGGAAGATTATTTAACCTGCCCATAATGAAGTCTGGGATCTGGAGTGTCTATACTGCAGGGACCTCTGAACCTCAAGTTTGGCTATCTCTTTGGTATGTAACTTTTCTCCTGGCATATCATACCCTCTTATCTTAGTTTGTAAGATAAGAGCCAGTCTCTCCATTGCAGATTTTGAATAAGGAAGACCAAATAATTGATGTATTTGAGTCTTGTGCTGATGAAGAATACTGAAAATACCATGGCCTGAACAAACAAATCTGCCTTGCAAGAATTACAGCCAGAATGCTCCTTAGATGCAAGGATGGTGACTCATGAACTTTGGGCGTATAATCAGGAAAGACTAGTCTCTGAAAAAAAAAAAAGACATTGTGCTTGGTAGAGGGATGGTGAAAGAGTGGGGGAAAGACCCTTGGCAAGATGTATTGACACAGTGACTCCTGCTATGGGTTCAAGCAGAGCAACAATTGTGAAAATGGCCCAGGACCAGGCAGTGTGTCCTTCTGGGACTGGGTTGCTATGCATCAATACCAATTCAATGGTGCCAGACAAGCAGAGTCCTGGCTAACAGATCAGTGGCTCCCAGAGAGAGGGAGAAGAAAGCATAACCACGAGTATTGAAATTGCATTACACTTGACCTTTGGTGGTTGTTACAAGAATTTATGCAGAGATAAAATTTCATAAAACTGTCCAGAGCAAAAAGTTACTTTTATTGTATGTAAGTTAAAGCAGTTATGCTTTAAAATCCTAAGAAATCATTTTTCATTATGAAACTTTTCCCAGTGGGCTAGACATTAAAAAAAAAAAACAAAGGTAAAGAATTAATCTAAAATCCTTAATTGTACATAATTTATTGATAAACAGTCTATAAGATTTACCATTTTTGTGGGCCACTTGATGCCTACATTTATACTTACCATATTTCTTGGGTATAATTAGATGTGAAACAAAACTTTACATTGTGTAAAAGCGACAGTGAGGGTAAATTCCAATGTTTTTTTGTCTGCCTTAAATGATAGGTCAAGCTGAACAGAAATCTCTCTGGTTTTGGAAAATGGCAGTTGGGCCCAGATTTTCCAATTATCTGCCCCATCTGCCTTAGGTCTGAGTTGTCCACAATGATGCTTTCTGGCCCAAGGCCACGAAGTCAGTAGAGTCTTTGTTGGCATCAGGAGGTCAAAACTTGAAAAGGAGATGGTGGGGATTTTCTTGGGATCCACACTGCTCAGGGTAGTTTTTAACCTTTCAAAATGAGTTCACTCTACAATTGGGTAATAAAGCTCAATCAGAAACCCCAGTGTGCATTTTGGAATAATCCTGGAACTGTCCCAAATACCCACAATATTTGCCCCTTGGGGTACGGTATTAAATGAAAATTTCCCAGGGATGGAATAATTCACCAAGCATTAAGCACTCTACTGGTGGGGTATTTCACTACAGAGATTTCTAGGGGGAAATGGGACAGATAAGTCTTCTTACCAGTGAAGAAAGCATGTAGAGTTTAAGACTTTGTGGGTATTCAACAGAGAGAGAAGCGTTAATGTAGTGGATGCTTAAGAGAGATGGAAGCAGAAAGGGGACAGTGAAGGCACAGTCCACCCATCAGCACTTTTTCTATTCATTCTTTCAAAGACAACCACCTTCTCCAACACATCTGTCAGTGCCTAACTGTGTGACTTGGCTAGAATTTTTGTCAGAAAGTGAGTTAAGGAAAATGGTTCAGTTCTTGCTTGCAGTAATCTAACACATCAATACAGACCTCACTGTACCAGATAGAAATATTAGAAACAGACATCAATTAATAAACCGGGGGTTTACATTTTACATTAATGAAAAGCAAATGGACTGTTGTGCTTGGCCATGAGATGTGTGAGGAAGAACTTGTGGTGGTAAATCAACACTCCTATCTAAATAATTAGAGGGATTTTTAGTGGCTACATATCTCAGAGATTGTTTTAAGAACTGGGAGGGGAAAAAAGAGTACTTTAATCAGCTGGCAAGGAGAAGGAATTCCAGCATGGATGTGGCTTTGTAAATGGAAGGAACAGAATGTAAAAGAATATATATGCCAAGACTATACAGGGAAGATGAAGGTGTGGAGGGCAAAAGTAAGAGGATTCAGCATAGCAGGGAATAGATTTCTCTCCTGTCCCATGGAGGTCCATTTGGATTGAGGTGTCCATCTTATGTCTCCAGCTTCTCTTGGAAGGATGGTCTCCAGGAGGCACAGACCTCCTGATCCCTGAGAGTTCAGGCAGTCTGAGCGGAGGCGCGTCCCAACCCAGCAACAGTGTTGGGGACACTACCAGCTCATACCCAGAAACATCCCAAACTCGGACTATTTCAGTTGTCCTTTCAACAACATCCCTCCTACCATACCCCTGCTTAATCCTGCAGGAAGCTGATCTGACTTCCTTTCCTCTCTCACATGACTTCTCTTTCATTTCTAGATTATCTTCAGGAGTCACTTTTAAATAACAGTTTACTGTGGCTATCTATGCAAAAGTAAAGAGACTATATTAATATGCCCACATGTAGCAGTCACCAGTTTCAATAATTATTAACTCTGGAAAATCTTGTTTTGCTTACATCCGAATACCCCACCCTACCAGTATACAACAGATTATGATGGATCATTGCAGATATGTATATATTTATATATTTTGTCAGTAAATATATAAGTATTTGTATTTAAAATAATAAGTATGTGTGTTGAGCGATTTAAGGGGGGGCATCACTGCCCTCTGGTGGTCGTGGGGTCCACCCAGCACTGCCCCTGAGAGCCGCCGCTGGATTTGAACCGCCAAGGCCACAGGCCACAGTCCCTCACTCAACCACTTATGTCACTGGGGCTCAGCCAAAAGTTAGCGATTTTTTTTTTTGTGGGCATCACTGCTCTCCAGTGGTGGGAGTAGGAGGCCCAGCCTCACTGCTGGAATTGAACCTCCGTCCCCGTAGGCTGTAGTCCCGCGCACAACCACTACGCCACCGGGGCTCAGCCCAAGTTAGCAATTTTTATACACAAACACAAATCATCACACTGAAAGTTTTAAGAAGAGGCTGTTTGAACCTAGAGCACGTTCATACTCATCTTCCCACATGATCACTGAAGGCAAAATGGATGCATACGCAAATGTGGTGAAGAAAGTGTGTAGTGCCTGGTTGCCAAAAGCTATCACATCTGGGTTGCAGTTAAACAAGCAGCATCTAGTAGGGAAGCAATTGACCCCCATGAAGGAAGCACGCCAACCCGTGTGGTCATGAGGCATTGATGGTACTGGGTATCAAAAGATCCAAAACAAACAAGGTGAATGAGGGCAGTTGGAGTGGAGACCCAAGGCCCATCTGTAGACATTTGGATCTCCCCACACAAGGAAGGGACAATTCAATCAAGGTACATAAGAGCACTGACAAAACACATATCATTCCTGTAGTTACTGAGTGACTTCTCCCACCCCCACCACCATGACCCAGTTCTACCTTACAAATCCAGTTAGACCAGCATATACACCTTGATCCAGAGAAGAGCTCTGGGCACATGGAATTGAGGACAGAGAAAAGACCCTAGGAACAGTAATTGGAGTAGCAATATCATGAGGGTAGGGATTGGGTGTGTGTGTGTGAAAGAGGGAACGTATCACAAGGTTGGATATATTGCCCACCCCCTAGAGGGATGAATAACAGAAATGTGGGTGAAGGGAGACAATGCGAAGTGTAAGACATGAAATAACAATAATATATAATTAATCAAGGATTGGTAAGGGTGGGAGGGTGGGAAAGGAAGAGGAAAAAAGAGGAGCTGATACCAAAGGCTTCAAATAGAAAGAAAATACTTTGGAAATGTTGATAGCAACTTATGTACAATTGTGCTTAATACAATTAAATGATGGATTGTCATAAAATGATTAATAAAAAAGAAAGAAAGAAAAGGCAATCTGTATCATTACACAATGATGCCTTAATGTGAATGCTGGAGTAGAGGAAGCAAGAACTGTGGGTCAGGGTTTAGGGTCAGGATTCCATGATGGGACAATCAAGAAACTGAAACCTAGTTAGAACCGCTGCTACAAACTTTAAGTGCCCTTAATTTGTTTACTCTCCTTGTAAGTCTTTTGTAATAGAAAAATGATGCTATGCCAATTTGGCTGCCTCCCTCCTTTGCAGTATGTTATGTGGGTGGTGGTGGTGGGGATTCATTCTTAACTTCTTTTTGCCATTGGATCAAAGATATCTTGGGCATTGTTCTAATTGCTCTGACTTCTTGACAGTGTTACACATTGTGGTGATCTCAGGTTTGTACTTTGTGAATGTTGGTTTTCTGACCAAAATGTGGTAGAAAGTAATTTTTGTAGTGCTGGGTTTTTTTGCATTTATTCTCTATATTTTTCCTGATGTGAGAAAACTCTTACCTCTGCATCTATGTTGATGGAAATTTGGAGAGAGAGAGAGAGAGAGAGAGAGAGAGAGAGAGAGAGAGAGAGAGAGTTCTTGTCTATTCTCTCCCTTTATATTTTCTGCTGATAAGTTTGAGTCTATTATTCTCTGAGCACCCTATAGGTGACAGCTTTTCTTCCTCTAGCTGCTCATGATTTTCAACTTTTCCTCAGTGTTGGATAATTTGACTACTGTATACTGTGATGGATTCTTCTTGGGGTTCAGTAGAATTGGTGTCCTCTCTGCTTCCTAGATGACTGTCTAATTCTCTTTCATTAAATTGGGCAAGTCTTCTTCCAAGAATTCCCTTGCTATCTTGGCTGTTGACTTTTCATTATGCTTTGCTCTCATAACCCAACTTTCAAATATTGTTTCTCTTCATAGTATATAGTTCATTATTCTCAGGTTTTCTTCAGCTACTTTGATTATCTTGTTTGATTGACTTTCACATGTGTTTGGATTCTACTTGGCTATCTTCAAGGTCATTGATATAATTTTCTGCTTTGGCCACCCTGGTAGTAAGGGCTTTTACCATTTTCTTTGCTTCTGCTGTGTTTTCCATTTACTCTTGTATTTTACTTGATAAGCAGATGCTGTTATCTCTGTTTTTTTCCTTCCTTTTCCTGTATTGATTTCCTCAAAGCCTGTGTAAGCAGCATACTGAAGATTTCTTTTTTTTTTTTTTTTGGTGGTTCAAAGTCTGCTTGTTCTATGTATGTCACAAGGTTCAGGTCCTCCTCTGATGTTGCATTTTGCTTTTCTTGCTTTCTTATAGTAGCTTTTAAAGTGGGTTGTTATCTGTGTGGTGTTCTGGTAGAGACTGGTCTGATTTTCTTGGGATTCCAGGAGCCCTGAACTTTCTTTGTCCTTGGTTAATAGAGATAATTCTAAGAACTCCCCGAGGTCAGCTGTGCTGCTAGTTAAAGCTGAATCTCTATCAGACTGGGGTTGACTCTGACACTAGACAGCCACAACTATCTATTGGGAAAGTGACATAGGTGACTCTCTTGGGCAGGATGGGCAGGGTGGTCATGTTCACCAATGGTGGTGCAGCGCTCATGGACCTTAGTGGAAGAAGGAGCTACCTGTTCACAGACTAATTCCAGGCTCCAATCACAGCAGTGCCAGGTCTGTCTTGAGCAGCAAGGGTGGCACTGGGCAAGTCACTCACATGCAGGTGGACCACCATTCATGGGGACCTGGGTGCAGAGGCTTATGAGGGATACCTATTTAGCTGGTAAGTTGGTGAGGAATAGGTATTGTTGAGCTATATGGAGCATGTTTTAGATGGTTGGAGTTTTAGGTGGTTTTAGGTGCTTGGAGTGCATGATGGATATCTTAAATCTACCAGGATTTCTTATCAAACCTGTAAATTGTGAAAGGGAGAATGCAGATATTTAATTGTTTGTGTTTACAACAGAAGCCCCCCTTCATAGTAGATTGCTGCACAATTTTGGGTTCTCTTCCCCTTATGTACAATCCCTTTTTATGTTCAATCCCATTGTATGTATATGTATTGTGGGTACCCCTGACGGTGGGACCTCTTTTCAGAAGGTGGTCAGGGTAAGAGGACACTGGCTACCTTGCCAGGGGCAGGGAAGTTTGTCAAGTGGATCTTTGTTCTGCCTTGGGTAAATATACTAGAGGCTGTCCAATGGCAGGAAATTAGTGTCTAATTATATATCACTACCAATGTTGGCAGGCTGGGCATATGCATGGACCTGGAGAGATGGGGACAGGAGGTGGTGGATGTGCTTGCTTTGTTCCTAGGCAGGAAGGGGAGATGCAAAGCCTTTGAATGCACAGACAGAGAGGGGAGCTACCATGAGAGCTCTTGAGGCTATTTTTGGGGGATTCTCCAAGAGCCTGGAATTATGACCACCTTTAGACAGAAATCAGGGGGAATGACTGTATGCTGTGAACCTTGGATTTAGGACACAGGAAGTGGTGGCAGACATCGCACTGGACCTTCCAAGAGATTGGGAGAGGCTTTGGGCAGATGCAATGAACTTAGAGTGTCTCCTGGAATCATTCCATGTGTGAAAATCATAAAGGGAGGTCTGAACCATAGAACCTACTGCACTGGAATTCGGATTCTAGCACCCAGCCTCCAAATATTGGCCCCCTATCTATTTCTACCAACAGTCGCACCAGGCAGGTGGTTCTATCAAGACACCACCCTCACTCCTGCCCAGAACTGGGACGTGTTCTATGCTGCTGTCCACAGATAGGGACACTGAGTTGGAACCCACTCAGCCTCTCTAGCAGCAATAGCAACAAACATGTGAAAAAGTAGCGTCTTGGAATTCTGGAAGGATGCGGAGTAGAGAAAGGAAATAAAGCTGCAGCCCTGGGAAGAGAAAGCTAGAGAATTATAAATAAACTTTTTAGATAGAGACTGGCTCTTATCTTACAAATCAAATGAGCTAAAGAGGATATAATCTGCAAGGAGAAAACTTATATGCAAAAGAGACAGACAAAAGTTAGGGTATGGGAATCCTTGCAGTAAGGCCTTTCAGGACCCAGAGCTTTATTAGGGGCAGGCTTACATAATTTCCCGGCATGCAGCCTGCAACATATGACAGGTTTACATAAGAGAACAGTATACGATACCTTAAGCATATACAAAGGCACATCAATACTTCAACCAAGTTATCCACACACAGGAGGTGAGGATGAGGCTGGGCACACAAAGAAACTGAAGGTTGTAGGTGGCTGCTTTCAGCACCTTTTGCAAGGGAACATAAGACAAGTGCCTGTTTATCTCAGGTGATGAGAAAGGCAGCAGCTGCTTCAATCAGCTCCCCAGGATGAGCCATCTGCCTGCTTCCATGACCTTGAGTCATAAAAGGTAGGGGCCCTATTCTACTTGCCCAAGGAACAAACAACTTTCCCCCTACATGGACTTAGGCCACCAGCGGCTGCAAGCAGAGTCAGAGTGACAGTCAGTGTGCATTTTATTCATATATCCAGAGTGACAATGGGATAAATTCTCCAAGATGACTGTGTCTCTTCTCATATAATCAGAGTTTTTAATACTCCTTTAGTGTTCCAGTGCATTTATTTTTCTTTAAAGAGTACAATAGCTTTCCTGGATGGGAATGTAATCTATAAATTATAATGCCACTGAATGCTCATCCAGTGAAACATCTACTTAACTTAAGGGAACCTCCTTTGACAGCTGAACTCATATTCTTTACCTCCTTTGAAGCATGAATACATGTTTTTCTGGGTTTTTTACTCATGGTCAATCCCTTTATCCTAAGTTAGAGTTAAAAATACAATAGCACAGTACTAAATCGCTCAGCCTATATAATCTGGGAATGCATTCACATGGTCACCACAGTGCTATTTAAAGGGTTTTAGATTGGACCTGAAACAAAATGGTGCCTAATCAGAGTCTCTCTTAATTCTCCTCTCAACAAAAAAATGTTTGGAGCAACAAAAAGATTGTAACTGTCTGGGTTCCCACCCTAGAGACTGACAGAGGGATTCTGGGGGAGAGAGGGCATGAATTCTGTTCACCATGACAGTATGGCATCTAGTTACCAGCCACTCCAGAACACAGTAGTGAGCTCAAAGCCCTTTCCCCTTTTCAGCCTTGAGTCAACTCCACTCCCCCAACATAACTGTGGAGACTGAGTGGGAAATTGACCTGTAGGGTATACAGGCCCCTGAGTCCCAGGACTGGGAGGGCTCCATCGTGCTCACTGTGCACCAGACAAATTAGAGAGACTTGGATCTGCAGTGAACTGGCTCCCAGCATGTGGCTTGACCTTCTGGGGTTTGAATTGTGGCAGGGTTTCCTCTAAGTTTTGGGAAGACTGACCATCTGTGAGCTGGTGCAGAATCCAGAGGGTACGTATTAGAACAGTAGCTCTCAACCTTCCTAATGCCACAGCCCTTCGATACAGTTCCTCATGTGATGACCCCTCAGTCAGAAAATTATTTTCATTGCTACTTCATAACTATAATCTTGCTAATGTTATGAATCAGGAGACCCTGGTGAAAGGGCCATTGTACCCCCAAAGGGGTCGTGAAACACTGGTTGAGACCTGCTGTATTAGAGGGTCAATTGGCTCAGTAGTGAGTAAGGCATTCTCTTGGGAACCAGGACTCAAAGAACTGACACCTGTTGGGCTTAGAGCACCAACTGGCTCCAAGCAAGAGATGGTTTTAATGATGCCTTTAATTAGTCACTTCCCTCTGCTCAACACACTGGTTTGATCAACAATTGTCAGGCACACCCTGGAGACTTGGGAACCCGTCTCAAGACCAGGACTTTGACAGAGCCCACATTTAATTGTTTGCTGACTTTATATTCTGTAGGGAATAGACTGGTGTGGAATTCCATAGTCTCTCTTGACTACCCAGTTTCTGAAGCACAGGTGTGGGCATAGCTCTTCATTCAGGGGCAAACACTGAGAAAAAAACCAAATTAACTAATGATAACACCATATCACAGAGGTAACAGTGAATCACCACATACTTTTGGAAACAGGAGAAAAAAACAAAATTAACTACACCACACAACAATATGAATACAGAGGAGATCATGAATGAAGGCACAACTATCGAGTCTCCCAAGATGGAGATTACAGTGATGGTCCTAAGAATTTAAGCAACTGAAGGAACAATTAGATGGAGATAGAAAAAAGATACATGCCGTACTTCAAGAATTTAGATGTGCCTTGAAGGGACATGATGAGAAAGTGAATAAAAATGTATAAATGATACAACTTCAAACAGAGATACAAAAGGCAAACACCAAAGTATTAGAACTCACAACACTGTGAAAGAGCAATGCAACAAGATACAAATAGTGCGATCAAGAATGAGTGATTTTGAAGCTGGATCTGTCCAGAGTAAAACACAAAAGACTTACTCAAATAAGTGACACCTCTCCCCCAAACTCTAGACAATCTATGGACCCCATCAACCGCCACAGCATACACCTAATACATGTCTCAGAGCAGAAATTAGAAATAACAAGTGCTTTGAATATACCGATGCAATATTAAGTGATAACGTCCCTAATATCATGCCGGAACATAAAATAAATATGCAGGGGGTCCATAAAATATCAAACAGTATTGACTCTAAAAGGAAACCACTTCCATATTTAAAAACCAAACTTTTTAATATTAATGATAAAGAAACCATCTTGAAAGTGGCACGGCAAAAAGAAGAGTGATATACAAAAGCCAAGTGATCAGGAAACGTTAAGATTGAATCCATGCAGCAAAGTAGATAATGGTATGATATATTCAAAATACTGAAATAAAAATTGCAAACCAAGAATACTACATCCAGTAAAATCCCTTAAATATCAGGGGACACTTAAAGCATTTACAGATGAGGGAAAGCGAAAGGAATTTATAAAAACATGACCACCCTTGCAAAAAAATATTACCAGTAATTCTACAGATAGACAACGACTAAGAGAATGGATAAAAAAAACTCATGAGCCTTTAATATTCTGCTTATAAGAAATGCACCTTAAATATAAAGATAAACACAGACTAAAAATTAAAGGATGGGAAAAAACATATCAAGTTAACAACTGTCAAAAAGAGCTGAAGTAGCAATATTAATCTCAGACAAAAGAAACATCAAAGTTAATAACATAATGAAAGACAAGGAAGGGCTCTATATAAGTATGAAAGCTTTAATTGAGCAATAAACCATAACCATAATTAATATAAACATTCCGTTTGAAAGACTATAAAATATATTAATCAAATTCTTATAGAAACGAAACAGATCATAATACAATAATAATAGAAGACTTCAATATATCTCTTTCAACCAAAGACTGATCAAGTAGACAGAAAATTAACAGATACAAAAATATTAAATAACAGTCAACTTGATGATATATATGTAAAACACACCCATATAAATAACACAGTGATTCATTTCACTTTTTTCTCTAGCATTCATGGAGCCTATTCTTGAATAGATCATAATACTTCGGATCATAAAGCAAACATTAATAAATTTGAAAATAGTGAGATAATATAAACGATATTTTTAGATCATAAAACTGTAAAACTAAAAATTAACCATAGGATAAAAGATTTCTTGAAACAAATGAGGATGAAAATATAGCATATGAAAATGCTTGTGACATGGTAAAAGCAGTACTCAGAGGGCAGTTTATAGCAATATCTGCACACCTCAATTGGGCAGAAAGAATGAAAGCAAACACCTTAACATATCAGCTTCAAGAGGTTGGGGAAAATTCAGTGAAACAAATCATTATATGCTAGAAGAAAAGAAATAGTAACAATTCGGGCAGAAAAAATGAATCAGCAAAGATATTATAAACTATAAAAAAAATCAATAAGACAAGAAGTTTATTTTTTAAATTGATAAGCCACTGGTGAACATCACAAAGGAAAAGAAAGAAAAAAGCAGATGCTACAAATAAGAAATGAAACAGATTATATTACAACAGAACCAAAGGAGATAAAAATATAATCCTACAAAGTTATGAAAAAGTGTATTCCAAATTAAAATATCTATAAAAAATAGGTAAAAATTAAAAATGCGTTCTTTATCTAACATACCATAGAATGACAATGACATAGATAATCTCAACAAATCTATAACACATGAAGAAATAAATCTAGTCGTAAAAAACTCCCAATATAAAAAAGTCATGGTCCAGATGATCTTATTGGAGAAATCTATCTAACATTTCAAGAAAATTTAATGCCAATTTAAAAAAAAATATTCCGGGCTGAGCCCCGGTGGCGTAGTGGTTGTGCGCGGGACTGCAGCCCACTGGGACGGAGGTTCAATTCCAGCAGTGGGGCTGGGCCTCCTACCCCCACCACCAGAGAGCAGTGATGCCCCAAAAACCAAATATATATATATATATATATATATATATATATATATATATTCCACAATATACAAATATACTACCAAACTCATTTTATGAAGAATCTATACATCTAATACCTAAAGCAGGATAAGACATCACCAAAATAGAAAATTACAGACCAATATATCTAATAAATATAGATGCCAAGGTCCTCAATGAAGTTCTAGTCAAAAATATTCAACTGAGCATTAAAAAAATAATACAGAGACTTCTGGCAAGATGATGCTGTGGTAATGGTGATCCCTGAACTTGAGGACTGAGTTGGGGAGAGAGAGGGTCCAGGACTTATAATTAACATTCATAGTACCCCAAGCTCTGCTCCAACAACTCCCCCACAGAACTATCCCAACCTTCCCTCCACCTCCTAAGCACTGTGGAACTCCAGTGACTAATTACCTGTTTCATGAGCTACCCCAGCTTGCACCACCCATGCATCAGTGGGTTCATGCCTTCACCAGCCCCCACCCCCATCTGTCCTCCAGGGTTCTCCCTGCTGCTGTAGGCACCGTACTCACCCTCTGAAGTCCTCCACACTGCTGCAGGCACCACTCCAGCAGCTTCCTGTGAGATTGACCTGCATAGTACCACCTTCAATGCCCACAACTATAGTACTATGGTGCCTAAGGGGGTCACCTGATCTGCTATCCAAATAGGTAATCCCAGCTGTCTAGTGAGAGAGTAAACTCCTAGAGTGATAGGGAAGTAGCATGGCCCCACAGTGCAGCAGGCTACAGGTGACCCTCCGAATCATTCTTACTCGCCTCTCACAGAGATAACTTAGGGATCCTGACTCCTTGGAAAATGACACCGGGGTTCACCAAAACAAAACACAGACAACAATCTGCAGTAAAAACCTCCACAAGACTGCAAGAGAAACAAAATGAGTTGTCGACAGAAGACGTGAACCTAATGTCACTCATAGAAGAAGCAGATATTGAACCACCACAGAAAGAAATCTTCAGGATGCTCCTTTGAATCATACAGGTATGAGGGAATCAAATAAGGAAAAGGATGAAATGATAGAAAAGATAGAGTCCACATACTAAAGAGAGATACTAGAGTGAAGGGATGAGAGAACAGACTCAAAGAGCAAAGTAGGAGACCTCACCAACAGGCTAGAGGAGGCAGAGAACTGTATCAGTTTAAAGATAGCCAAGCAGATTTCAACAAAAGGCAAAGGATATCAAACAAGATAATCTAAAAAGAAATTCTGAGAATGATCATTGATAGCTCAGCAGTGAATCTTCCACACAGGTACACAACACACTGACAAAGAAGCTAGAAAAATACCTCACCCAAAAGGTATGGAATGACAAAAAGAATCCACAGATGGAAGTAGTATCTCTAAATTTCAATGATCTGAACCCACCCATTAAAAAACAAAGGCTAACAGACTGGATTAGAAAACACAACCCATCAATCTGTTGTCTGCAAAAGACACACCTTAAGTTTGCAATCCAAAATAGGTGGTTGCTGAGCCCCGGTGGCATAATGGTTGAGTGCGGGACTGTGGCCCATTGGCTTGGCAGTTCAAATCCAGCAGCAGCTCTCTAGGAGCAAGGCTGGGTAGCTCCCATGACCACCAGAGGGCAGTTATGCCCCAAAAAACAAAACCAAAAACCAAAATAGGTTGATAATCAAAGGGTAGAAGAAGTATACCAAGAAAATGGCACTTTTAAAGAAACAGTTGTAATCCTAATGTCTGGCAAATTTGATCTCAAGGTGAAAGCATTACAAGAGATATGAATGGGCATTATATAATACTCAAGGGACCAGTTGATCAATAACCATTGAGCATAGTAAATATACATGTGCCCAAGAGAGACTCACAAAATTCATGAATCAAATTCTTCGAAAGATGGAAAAACAATTCACAGATACAGCAATTATAGTAGGTGGTTTCAATACACCACTCACTGAGAAAGACAGATTTATGAGAAAGAAGCTAAACAAAGAACTGTAGAACTAAACTCCACAATTAGGTAACTTGATCTGATAGACTTATTTGCACCCAAATGCAAAAGAATGCAAAGGCTTTTCAAGTACACCTGGCACATATTCAAAAACTGACCACATGCTGGGATACAAGTGGAACCTGAGAAAATTCCAACATATAGAGATCACTCAGCATTTCTTCTCTAATCACTATGCCATAAAGCTGAAAATCCATAAAAGGAAGGTTAAGAAAACAAGGGAACAGTTTGGAGAATGAACACCCTTTTTCTTCAAATTGAGTGGGAACAGGCCCAAATTGGAGATGAAATTAGGAAAATCTTAGAAACCAAGAAGAATTAGAACGCAACACACCAAAATCTATGAGATACAGCAAGAGCAGGACTCAGAGGATATTTGTTTGCCATGAATATATATATGAAGAAGGAAGAGAGAGAAATGGTACATAATCTTTCACAAAACTCCAATAATTAGAACAGAGTCAACAGAATAATACCTCTAATAGCAAAGGAAAAGAAATAATAAAATTTCAGGAGGAGATAAATAAGAGAGAAAACAATACAAAAAAAAAACCCAACATAGTAAACAGCTGGTCCTTTGAAAGGATGAACAAATAAGAAAGTCTGTACTACAATGAAAACTAAACTTAGAAGACAAGGACAAGTAATTGGGAAAAACAACCCCTCTCCATATCATCCCTTATAGTTATCAAGAGCCTGAACAGACCTATAGCAAAAGAATAGATAAGGTTATCAAGGAACTACTAATGAGATAAATTCTTGATCCAGATGGCTTCCCAGGAAAATTCTACTGAGCACTTAGAGAAGAGCTGAAGCCAATTCCTCACAAGCTCTTCCAGAGCACAGAAAAGGACAAAAAACACCCAAACACATTCTTTGTAGCCAGTATAACATTGATACCAAAACCAAGCAAAGATCTCACAAGAATAGAGAATTATAGACCGATATCTCTAATGACTATCAACACAAAAACCCTCAACAAAATTTTGGTCAATAAAATACAAAAGTATATAAAGTGAATCATTCATCATGATCAAGTGGGATTCATACCAGGAGTGCAGGGATGGTTCAATATCCAAAGCCCATTAACAATTCCCATCACATTAACAAGAAAAAGGGCAAGAACCATATGAGAATATCAATAGATGCAGAAAAAACATTTGACAACATTCAATACCCATTCCTAATTAAGACACCCAAGAAGATAAGACTGAAAGGAAATTACCTCACTATAATTAAAGCTATAAATTAAAAAACAGCAGCCAGCATTATAATCAATGGACAAAAGATGAAACCAATCCCACTGAAAAAGGGAAAGATAAGGATGCCTTTTGTCCCCACTTTTATTCAACATCATTCTGGAAATCCTATCTAATAACATAAGCCTTGAAAGTACATCAAAGATATTTGTCTGGGGAAAAAGAAATGAAACCATTGATATTACAAATGGCATGATTTTTATATATTCAAAACCTCAAAAGCTCCATAATATGAGTGCTGAAAGTGATAGTGTAATAAGATAGAATGGTGGGACACAAGATCAACAAACAGAAGTCAATTGGATTACTATGTACATGTGATAAGATCACAGAAAAGTAGATCAACAAAGTAATAACCTTCACAATAGTCAAGCATTAATTGAAATGTCTAGAGATTTACCTAACCAAAGGCCTCCCCCACAAGATCCATACAAGGAAAACTACAGACCATGAGTACAAGAAGCCCAAAGTGATCTTCATATATGGAAGAACATCCCATGTGTGAATCATAAGATTCAATATTCTAAAGATGTCATTTTACCTAAGCCACTACAAAAGTTCAGTGCAATCCTGATACAAATACCAGCATCATTTTTTCAAAGAAATGGAAAAACTACCAACTTCATGTGGAAAGCAAAGAAGTCCAGAATTAGGGAACTCCTCAAGAAGAAGAATGAATGAAGTCAAAATGCTTGCATTACCTTTAAATCCTATTATACTGCCACAGTTCTCAAAACAGTATGGTACTGGTATAAATGCAGATACTCAGACCAATGGAAAGGAACAGAAAATCAGGAATAAAATCAGCTACATGCAGACCACTGATCTTCTAAAAGGGTCCCCAAAGCATCAAATGGCATGTGGATAAACTCTTTAACAAATGGTGCTGGAAAAATTGGATATCTACCTGCAGAAAAAATGAAGCAAGACCCTTACTTCACTCCATACCCATGAACAAATTCAAAGTGGATCATAGACCTTGAGGTAAAATCCCAAACTATTAGGATCATTAATGAGGAAATTGGAACCAGCTTAAGGACTTTGGCTCAGTGATACAAAGGCTGTCAGAATGTGATTAGAACACAAACACAAAGCTAAAATAGACAAGTGGGGGAACAAACAAAAGATAAAACATGATGACATATCAGACAAATGACTTATTATTAAAATCTACAAAACTCTGCAAAAAGAAGAAGCAAAAACCAAATTTCCCACTGAGGAAGTGGGCAAAAGACTTGAACATAAGATTCACAGAGGAGGAAGCCTGATTGGCCAATAAGCATATGAGAAAGTGTTTCTGATCATTAGCCATGTGAGATATGCAAATTAAGCAACTGGAATATACCACAAAACACCCTCAAAAATAGCCCAGTTCAAAAAAATCAGAAAGCAACATATGTTGGAGGGAATGTGGTGGGATAGGAACTTTCATCCACTGCTGCTGGTCTCGTGATGTGTTCAGCCACATGGAAAGTGATTTGGCAATACCTAAAATTAATGGAAAACGAGGTGCCTTATGACCCAGCAATCCTCCTACCGGGCATAGATCCAGAAGTAAGAAAGAGACCACAACCAATGATCTTCAGGGCACAGCTCACAATCGCAAAGAATTGGAAAGTACACAGGTTTCTATCAGTACACAATGGATGAAAAGACTTTGGTATATACACAAAATGGAGTATTGCACATCCCTAAAAAGCAACAATAAAAATATGAAGCATATCATCCTGTGGAAAGAGTTGGAGAAGATTATGCTAAGTAAAGTTAGCCAAGCACAAAAGGTCCAGTACAACAGATCACCAATGGGAGCAAAGACTTGAAGCCCCTGCAGAATCCCGAAAATAAAGACTTCTGACAAGGGGAACAGCTTTTGACAGAACTGCTTGGAGGATATCCACAAAGGTCAGCAATTAGACCTGGAACTATATACTCTATGTATGTATAAGCTTCAACATTTTTATGCTGAAAAATCCCCCCTTGGCTTTTAGTCAAGTGAGAGTCCCCACTTAGCATATTTGTCAGATCATAAGACACATTGTCCCCCCCAAAAAAAGTGGGGGGATCAGAGGTGAGTCTTATGGTCCGAAAGTGGGGAACCCCAAAATATTTGCTTATGATCCCATGCGTCCGCTTACTGTCCACTGCTGTTTGTATGTTGTGGATTGCTGTGTGTCAGGGAAAGTCCCCATTCTCCTGGAGTCTCTATGTCAGGTCACATGAGGGGCACAGCGCATGCCTCCCCTCATTTGTTAACGATGATGGTTCTTAACACCACTGTTGAGTTTACACTATTAAATATTACTGTATTTTGCTTTGTTTTAATAAACAATTTTGTATACCGGTACTATTTGGTTCAGAATATTTTTTTCCTGATTTCCTGCTCTAAAAACTGGGTGGGTCTTATGGTCAGGTGCATCATATCATCCAAAAAATACAATACCTGTTCTCTGGTGCAGTGTAGGTGTTCTCTGTTCCTCCCACTCATCCATCGGTGCCTATAGCCTCTGTGGGTGCTCCGATGACTGCTGATATCACCGTTCTTCTTTTCTCCTGCACACTGGAAGCCTCTGTGTTATCCAAGCCATCCTGGGCAAGAACCTGCCCCCTTGTGTGTTGATACCTGGGCCCCATCACATCCTTGTCAGATGAATGTCAGACGCAGCAGCTCCTCTTCTCCCACTCTTCTCCAGGGCTGTGAGCAGTGAAGCAGACTTTACAGTCTTACCCATGCTTGGTCACAACCCCTTGCTCTGCTCAAGCATTGCTGAATATGAGTACCAGCATATCTCTGCTATTGGATATACAGTATATTTATTTACAGTATTTATTTTCATTTTCTTATTAATCTCTACCTGGACCAGTGTTGTCCATGCTTGCATAGAGCAGCCTGTGTCAGGGCTCATCATATACACGCTGCGTTGTGTGCACACTGTGTTACTGCATGTGTCGCAGTATACATATGTGGTACGCATATGTGGTAATGCTACACATGTGTGGTAATGCTGCACATGCAGCAACAACGTATACACAAGGCAGCACGTGTATGTTATAAGCCCTAACCCAGGCTGCTCTATGCACACAGTCACGTCATCACATGCTGGCATATCATCCGCCAGCATTAGGCCTCATACAGTACAAGCTGCATTATGTACATGTGGTAAGACAACATATGTAGTAATGTAGCACATGTAGCAACAAAGTGTGTGTAGTTGTTGTTGGTGCCATATTGTTTTCCTCTTATAGAGCTAGTTAACTGTTTTTCTTTCAAATAAATATTCAAAAACATTTCACCTACTGATGCCCCCAATGAATGTAATTTTATTGGTATCTATTTGTATTTTGAAATTTACCGGTAGCTGCTGCATTCCCCACTGTGGGCTTATCCTCGAGTCAATAGGTTCCCCTGTTTTTTGTTGTAAAATTAGTTGCCTTGGCTTATATTTGGCTTATATATTAGTTGCCTTGGCTTATATTGGGTCAGCTGATACCTGCATATATATTTTTGTTTTGACTTTTTACTTTTGCATATCTATCAATATAAGATAGGCAGGATAAGTAATCCCAATGAGACTGCAATGGGACAGCCAGTTCCCTGGTGGGCATGGGAGAGGAGGAGGTCAGGGTGATGGGTAAGAGGAGCAGTGATCTAATAATGAACAGCTGAGACAGAGGAATAGCAAAGGGCCTAAAATTGATGATGGGGAGGGGTAGTGCTCCTGGTGGTCCTTGGCCAATTGTAATATACATGAGAGAAATCTTTGAGAGGAAAATGATAGGTGAACAAAGAAATAAAGACAAGAGCTATAAAGTAAGAATTATATATAGTTATAAATATTATATGTAAATATATAAAAGAGGCATATTTGTCAGTATATATTTGTACAATATGGAAGCAGAGGAACTTGTGTCTCTACTTTAATCTTACCTCAGTACAAAAACTGATCTGTTCTAATATTGTGGCAAGGTAAGGTACTCACCGCCTGTGCATGATCACTGAAGATAAAATATCTGCATAAAGCAAATGTGGTGAAGAAAACTGATGGCACCCAGCTATTAAAAGATATAGCACCTGTGATCTTAAAGACTTAAAGTCAAAGAGGCAGCCATATAGTAGGGAAAAAACAAAGTTCACATGGCAGAAGCACATCATTCTGTGTGATCATGAGGTATCAATGGGAAAGGTATGATAAGTTCAAAAACAAGCAATCAAATTGATGTGAAAAAGCAAGAACAAAGTGGAGACCCAGATTGGACAGTCCTCACAGAAAGGCCACCTGGCAGGGATGATATACCAAGGGTTTAGTACTGCACTGGTGAAACATATAACTATCCCCTCTAGTTCTTTAATATTTCCTACCCCCACTATTATGGTCTTAGATTTGCCTCACTAATCTTGCTAGACCTGTGTGTGTACACTGATACAATCAAGATCTTTCCAATACACAAAATCCAAGATAGAGAAACCCCTCAGGGATAATAATGGGAGTAACAGTTTCCAGAAGGCACGAGCAGTGTGAAGGGAAGGGAGAAAGGGGAAACTGATGAATGTATAGTCCCACTCAGGGGAAATGAACAAAAAAAATGTAGGTGAATGGACACATTGGATGATGTAAGGTGTTTACATATACACATACACATGCATATTTATGTGTATCTACATATGCATAAGGGGGTGGTAGGGTTGGAGAAGGAGAGAAAATGGGAGAGTTGATATCAAAGAAAGAAAATGTATTGAAAATGATGATGACAGCAACTGTACAATTATGCTTGATCTAATGGAATTATGGATTGTAATAATATCTGTATGAGTTCCTAATAAAATTTTTTTAAAATAACACATTGCAATCAAGTGAAATTCATACCAAATATGCAAAAATGGTTTGATATTAGAAAAACAATCAATGTGATTAATCATATAAGCCAAATAAAGAAGACCATATAATTGTATAACATGATGGAATAAAGGCCTTTGATAAAAGGCAACAGTGCCCCCCCTCGGAAGAATTTACTTTAGAGTACAATATTGAAGGTACAGTTCAGGGAGAAGGATGTATCTGATCAGAGGACATGGGAGCAAATGAAGGGGAGGAAGAGAAAGTGGAGCCCATCCTGGCCCACCAAGCCTGAAGGACAATATCCCCGCTCAGAACAGCCAATGCACAGAGAGGACCATATGGCTGGCCCCACTAAGAGACACAACCTCCCTTGCTGATCCATGACCCTACATGGGACATCCCTGGAGACACAGTATTGGGATGGAACCTAATCTGACCCCACCACATGGAGGCAAAAACACTAAGTTCGTGTGCAGAGCAGTGGGGGGGAGTAAAGAAGGGAGGTCCCAAGGGAGTACCAAGGATAGAATTGGAAGCCACGGTATGGCACTCCATTGGACTCAACTGGAGGACACTCCTGGAGGTCAACAAACACTCCTTGAACTATTTACAGGGTTTTCTTCATCTTTGGGTTTTTTCGGTTGTTGTCATTTTATTTTCTTTTGTTACTTTGTTTTGCTATGTTTGTTTTGCGTGTGTGCATATTATTATCTCTGTAGGTCTATCTAGATAAGGTAGGCTGGATGAACAGTCTGAAGGAGAAAATTATAAGTACAATGGTTCTAGGGGGACATGGGAGAGAGGGAGGTGGGGAAGGAGGTGGTGTTGACCAACCCAGAGACAAAGGAATAACAAGTGATCCAAAAAATGATGAGGAGGAAGATGTAAGAGGCCTGCTAGGGCTTGATCAAGGGCTGCTATGTAAGTGAGAAAAATCACTGAAACCCAAATGAAAGCTGGGCATGATAGTGGGACAAGAGGAAAGAAAAATGAAATACAGGAAAGAACTAGTAGGCTAAGGTAATTTTTAGAGGTCTAAATACAGACATATACATATGTATATATATTTATACATGGTGATGTGGAAATAGAGCTACATGTATATATTTAAAGGTTTAGTATTAAGGTAGCAGATGGACATTGGGTCTCCACTCAAGTATTCCCTCAATGTAAGAACACTTTGTTCTACTAAATTGGCATTCCATGATGGTGATAGTGCCCGGCTATCAAAAGATATAGCAGCATTTGGGATCTTAAAGACTTGAAGGTAAACAAGCAACCATCTAGCTCAGAAGCAACAAAGCCCACATAAAAGAAGCACACCAGCCTGTGTGATCATGAGGTGTTGAAGGGATCAGGTATCAGGCATCAAAGAACAAAAAAATTATATCATTGTGAATGAGGGGGAGTGCAGATTGGGAACTCAAAGCCCACCTGTAGGCAACTGGGCATCCCCTTACAGAAGGGTCACAAGGAGGAGATGAGCCAGTCAGGGTGCAGTACAGCAATGATTAATTCAAACAAAAGAAAAATAAAATAATCAATTCATTTCCCTTCTGCCTTGATCCTGAGTGTGGGGATTTATAAAAGCATGAACACAATGAATTTCATCTTACTTTACTCGACCTTCTATTTAAAAAAAAAAAAAGAGCTGTAAGACAGGATCCATTTAAAGGGCATTTTTTTTTCAGGAGTCTAGATGATATGTAGGCCAGATTGTAATATAGCAAACAAGGTTCTCTTTCCAATTACAGGAGCATTCTCATAAACAGACTAAAACAAGCAGGATGAATGTTAAAAGTCTTTTTCCTGCCAGATGGAAACCTTCATTTTCATCATTACATTGGTTAACCAAACCAGACCAGACACAGACACAAAAGTGTGAGACAATCTTTAGGATTCAAACAAGCAGAAAGTTTTACCAAATACAAAACTTATTGGATAAGATGTATAAACTTATGGAGAAATGGGAACAGTGAGAGTTGTCAGGAACTTCTCATGACAAACTCACAAACTCACAAACTTCTCATGATAAACTTCTCCTGACAAACTCACTGCCATCAAGTCGGTTCTGACTCATTGAAGCTCTACAGGACCGAGCAGAACTGTACCGTGGCCTCTCCAAAGCTGGAACTATTTACCAATGTAGGCTGCCACATCCTTGAGCAACTAGTAGTTTCAGATCACCACTTTCTGGATAGCAAAACTTTAAGTAGTATGTAACCAGAACTTGCTAATTAGTTGCTGTTTTCTTTTCTTTCTTTCTTTTTGTTACATTTTCTTAATAGTACATTAATTGCAGGTTTATATTTTCAATCAACTTTGTACTCAACAGTTTAAACTCCTCATTAATTTCCCCCAAGAGTTTACCCTTCGCCTACTCTTTGATTTCATTTCGCCCTCTTGTGGACTTCTATGGTCCACTTCACCCAAGTTAGTGGGTGATCATCTGTCAACAGTTAGCGTATTGCTTTATCTCCCTTTCCTTCCCCTCCTCCATTTGGCAAACTCCAACGTCTGTTCCTTTTCCTCTGAAAGTCTTTTATCTTGTTTGCTTGTTTTTTTTAATTTTAACAATAGTTTTCTCATATAATATTTGTCCTTTTCTGACTGGCTTAGTTTACTCAGGGTTTGCTAATTTTATAAGATGTACAAACCTATATGTTCATAACACATATAAGCCTATATTTTCATAACACAAAAGTGTCATAATTATATGCTAAGTCTTAAATTAGCATACACATGAAATGAAAATCCCTTTTAACCCTCACTTCTCCTGACTGCCTCCTGGAAGAGGCTAGAGCTAGCACCCTATAAAGTTCAAACAACACTGTTGGTTGCAGTCACTGCTTCGGACCTAAAAAGTTTCAGTAGTAGTTCATGTAGTCACACATCTTGGGACTGTCTTAGTTGTAGCAAAAATCTACAAATGAGTGGTTTTAGCAATTTATTTGTTTGCAATTTAAGAGACCAGAAATCTGAACTGAGGACTCCAGCTCTAGAAGACTTGATGGACGCTGGGGGAAGGTCTTTGTCTCTCCTGGGCAACCTACATACAGTTTGACATCACTCTTCAAGCTCTATCTCTGTTTCTCTCGATTGATTATATAATCTTCCAACTCTCAAAGAAGATTGATTTAAAAGATACTCCGTCTTATTAAGAAAACAAAGGAAAACAAAGATCCCCAAATAGGATTGCAATTATAGACATTAAGGTTAGGATTTGCAACACACTTTCTGGGACACGAAATTCAATTCACACAGTACAGGGGCTCCCTGACACAGATACTACCAAACATTCTGCCTAATTCAAACCGAAGTACTGAGGGGCTGAGGCCCTTACCAACAGTCAGGAACCCACAAACTGGTCGTTCTAGTTAAAGGAAGCATCTCTCCCTCCAGAAATCCAACTCAGGTGGCAGTAAGAACTGACATCATTTTCAGAATTTCCAGCTCAGTTCCACTTTGGCCTAAAATGTATATCTGCTTTTGGAATCTACCATGAGAACGGACCTGAGACAGTTATGCTCCATCAATTACAGGTTCTCCTGCTTGCCCACCTTCTTTCCCTTAGTTTGATAGTGGCCTATGAATGAGGAACATTGATGGTTCAGCAGGACCGTTCTCACCTACCATGCTGGAGACCCAAGCATGATTCTTGGCCAATGCACAACAAGGAAAGTTCCCACCCATTTGTCAGTGGAGGAGGATTGGATGATATACGAGGCTGAACAAGTTTTAACAATGCTTCTGGATTAAGATAGACTAAGAAGAAAAGCCTAAAAAAATTAGCCCGTAGGGTGGAAAACCTGTGCTATTCTCATAAGTCAGACTTTACTTAACAAAAGCTAACAACAGTAGCGTATGCATAGACTGTAAGCAGTATACTTAGTTTTCACAATAGGGAATGTACTGTTTCCATTATTCCCATTTTACAAATAGGGTAACTGAGATTCTGAGTGGCTCTTAGCTCACAAAAACTGCCTGGCTAGCAAACGGTAGGAATTTAGTGCGGGTTTGTTTCACAATCCAGCCCTGTTCTAGAGCTCTGCAAAGCCTCCCAACCTACGAGTCAGGGGGGCTGTTGAAGCATGTGTAAACCCCCACCCACCAGGACATCACCTGACATCACCTTCTGGTCTGTATTATCTTGGTAATTCTATCCTCTCTGTGCTTTTAGTGAGAAAGCAAATTAAAGCAAGGTTCTCTGAGCCCTAATACACTTAATTTTCCTGTCTTCTTAATCTTAGATTAAGAAATAGCCCTCATGTCTTCAAACCTGGCCAGCATGTGTCTGTATTTAGACAGTTATTCCTGGAATTCAGACCTTTGAAATTTCACTGGGTTTTTAAAATGGTATCTTATTTGTTTCATGTATTTTCAGCTCATTCGGCCTTTTAATCCAGATAGGAAACTTACAGACTGTTGTTCCCTGGGGGGCCCACCCGAGCTTTTCCCACACACCTTGTCAGAGCCCCACTACCTTCATGATAGATTAGCAAAACTTGCAGAACATGGAAGAAGACTTGGGTTTACCACTGGTGAGTTCGGTGGAATGCAGCAATACCCTCAGGGAAAGAACATTGAAGAAGCTAAGCAGACATCTGATTGTGGTTGGAAGTGGATGATCCAGTCAGCCCCACAGTGTGGCTGTGTTGGCATCTGTCCAGAAAGTTGGAGCAGAGTCACCTGTAGCCACAAATCAACTCCAGAACCTTCCCTGACTCCTATTAAAGTTCTGAAATCACATCTAACTCTAGCCAGATCCAGCCCCCTTTTGCATTGTTTAGAGGAAGAATTACAGGCTTGGTGTGGAATGTGTTTAATTTTCATCTGTGTCAGGGCAGGGCTTTTCCAATGGAGCTCTCACTGGGTGATGAATCCAGGACCTGGAGTCATCCTGTTACAGGAAGGCTGTCTAGTGAGCTAAGATGGTCTGTGTGCATGTCAGGAATCAGACTCTAATCTTTTCTGTGTCCCCAGAAGACTGACCATTGTCCATTCAGCTTCCTGATGCATGCCTCAGCACCTATTGCAATGCTATTTCCAGAGCCCAGCAGCCCTATCAATTCCATTCAACAGAGAAAGCCAAATTTTCTAGAAGAGGACCAAATGTACCACTGGGTGAGAATGAAGGAGAAATTAAGGAAACAAAAAGCCACCTTCAGGGTAACCACCGATAAAAACAAAATCTGAATTTATACTGCATTCGTCTGAAAGGCAGTAGCTGAGATTTAGTAGAAAGTCAGAGTTAGGCAGAACAAGAGTGCAACTATCTCTCTCATATACTTAATGAAGACTTGACCTCAGATAAGGCACATTTGGAATTGTCATTGCTGTTAGGCGTCACTGAGTCACTTCTGACTCATAGTAGGCCCGTGTACAACAGAACAAAACACTGACTGGTCTTATAACCGACTCACAACTATTACGTGTCAGCTTATTGTCACAACCGCTGCGTGAATCCATCTGATCAAGAGTTTTCATTTTATTCACTGTGCCTGTATTTTACCCAGCATATTGTTTGTGGAAGTTACATAAGTTCATGTGGACTTAATAAAAAAGCATAGGGGTGGAGTCTAATCAGTCACTCAAGTCACAGCCAGACGATGTCTCCTTGTGGGCATGACCTTCTCATGAGGATTCTGGAAACGTCCTCCCTTTCTTCCTGGAGGTGGATCACACTCACTCTGCTTCACCTTCCTGTTAACAAGCTGTGTGGAACCACACTCGGAGAGCTGGAAGAGCCACATGAGAGACCCCTGCCAGTGCCGAGAAGCTTCCACCACCATTAGAACTTCAAGACTTTCCATCCACTGGCCTGTGATCTTCCCGCAGGCAACATCATTGTGAGTGGCTCCATGAGTCTGAAGAGGCATTTATGGACTGGGATTGTGTATGGGCTAATACTGGAATTACATACTTGATCGGGACTGGCTGTGATGTTTCCTCAATATACAATTGCTCGTGTAGATTATGCACATCTAAGTGTTTCTAGATTTGTTAATCTGGTGAACTTGATCCAATACACTGTCCTTCTCCAGAGACTGAGTGCATGTCCAAAGTATGTGAGACGAAATTCTTAGTCAGAAATTCTGCTGAAATCTGATCATTTTGGGTATGAAATCTAAGTGGCATTGCTTCCAGTATGACAGCAACACACAAGCCACCAGAGCACGACAAACTGACAGAGCAGTGGTAGACACTTGGTAAGAGCTCAGTGAATGTTACACAGTGAATTTTGTGTAAAGTTTGCTGTTAAAAAAAGAAAAACAAAAGACATTGCTGTTCTGTGTTGTTAAGCCTATTCAGCCTCAGTAAAAGGGTTGAGCTTTCCAAAAGGATTTCCTAGACTATCTTCAAGAGTAGTTCACCCTATCTCCAAGAGAACAACTGACGGGTTCTAACCACTGATCTTTGGATTATCAACCAAGAATTTTAATTATTGAGCTCCTTTTAAGTTACTGATGCAAGGCTAAGCTCCGGTGGCATAGTGGTTGAGTGCGGGACTGTGACCATTGGCTTGGCGGTTCAAATCCAGCAGCAACTCTCCGGGAGCAAGGCCGGGTAGCTCTCACAACCTCCAGAGGGTAGTGATGCCAAAATAAATAAATAAATAATTGGTGCAACTTAAGTTTGCATACAATAAGATGGGCTTTTGCATGGTGCGCAACCTATGAGTTTTAACATTTTTATAGATTTCTGGGAAATTATTCAACTTGCATGTTTTGAACATGTCAGCAGGAGGGAACATGTTTGTGACAGAGCACCGAAGAGAATGTAGAAAACACTCAGTGACATGGATTGGCGCAATTGGCACGACAATAGACTCAGACTGGCTGACAATGGTGAGAATGACGTGGGATTGGGTAACTTTCTATTCATTGTATGTAAGCTCATCGTGAGTCAGAATTGACTTGAAAGCCGCCAACAGCAACACAGAAGACTCTACCCCTCTCCACGATGACAGAAAAGCTTCTTCACCCAAACAACTTTCTCATTCTGCCCCTTTGTAGTCAAATCTTCCCCAACCCCAAATATGGTACCAATGATCTGTTCTCTATCCCAATAGATTTTTTTCCCCAGAAAGTTTTATAAATGGAATCAAGTACAAGTTTTTGTTATTGATTTTTTTCCACTTAGCACAAGGTCTTTGAGATTAATACATAATATAATAGCTCTTTTTATTGCATTGTAATTTACACATATATTGAACTCAAACCCACACTCACTCCCATTGAATGGATTCTGACTCATAAGACCCTATGGCTCAGAAGAGACCTGTCATTTGGGGTTTCTGAGGTTGTAAATACTTACAGACTTGGAATGAGTAGTGGATCCAAACTTCTGATCTTCCAATTAACAGCCCAACGTGTAACACACTAGGCTACCATGGTCCCTTTTATATGGCTCATTTATTAATTTTCCCATTGAAAGGTGCTACTGGGTGTCATCGAGTCAGCTCCACCCCCTGGTGACACAACAGAAGGAAACACTGCATGGTCCCCAACATCCTCACAATTATGGCTATGCCTCAGCTCTTTGATGCGGCACTGTGTCAATCTGTATCATTAAAGGTCTTCTCCTTTGTACAGTTCTTCCACGGCACCAAACATGGTGTTTTTCTCCAAAGACTGGTCTCTCCTGATGACTTGCTCAAAGTGCGTGAGACAAAGTTTTTCCATCCTTGCCTCCCAAGTGTGCTCTGGTCTTGCTTCTTTCAATATAGGTGAGTTTGACCTTTTAGCAGTCCTTGATCACTTCAGTATACATCTACAGAACCACCATGCAAATGCATCTTTTTTCCCTTGGATCTTCTTTTTCCAAAGAAGGTGTGGCTACCTACACCTGTGTATAGGACAATTGAAAATATAAAGTCTTGGATCCGGCACACCTTATTCCTCAAAGTAACATCCTCAGTCTTCAATACTCTAAAGAGGTCTTTTGCAGCAGATTTACCTCACTCAATACACATTTTGACTTCTTGGCTGTTGCTTCCATGAGCATTGATTGGGTGGCTCCAAATAAGACAAAAATCTTGACAGTTTCAACCTTTTCTCCATTAATCATGATGCTACCTTTTGGTTTAGTGGTGAGGATTTGGGTCTTTCTTACATTGAGTAATAATCCATACTGAAGGATACTGTGTTAGGTCAGATTGAATAGAGAAACAAATCCAGGAACACATATATGTGTATAAGAAAGAGGTTTATATCAAAGAGTAATTGTATACTAGGAAAGTATCACAGTCCAGTCCAGATCAAGTCCACAAGTCTTATAGAAGCCCATAAGTCCATAAATTCCTCTTCAGACTCACATAACCATTCACAATGATGCCAAATGCAGGAAGATCATAGGCCAATGCATGAAAAGTCTTGTGAATCCAATAGCAGTGGAAGCATCTCCAGAGCTCTGGCTGCCATCAGTGTCAACAGGTATGTGTAGCAGAGAGAGTGTGGCCCGCTTTCTGGGGAAAAAAGAGCAAGTTCCCAGAATCCTCATGAGATGGCCACATCCACACCAGGCTGTGACCTGATTAACAGGCTCGATTCCACTCCTACACTCTTCATATCCTCAAGTCGACATGAGATTATGTAACTACCACAGCTGCAGTCTTCGCTGTTCATCAACTAGTGCTTCAGTTTCTTCCTTTTGGCAAGTAAGATTTGTCATCTATATAACTTGGCTTGTTGATAAGTCTTCCTCCAATCTTGATGCCACATTATTCTTTATATAATCCAGTTGCTCTGATGATTTGCTCAGCACACAGTGTGAACAAGTATGGTTAGAGGATACAACCATGGCTGACACCTTTACTGATTTTTAACCATATAGCATTCCCTTATTCTTTTTGCATAAATGCTTCCTGATTCATGTAAAAGACCCCCATGAACACAATGAAGTGTTCTGGAATTCCTATTCTTCTCAATGTTCATTATGGTCCACAGAGATGATTGCCTTTGCATAGTCAATGAAACACAAGTAAACATCTTTCTGGTATTCTGTGTTTCAGCCAAACCAAAATTCATCTGACCATGTCTGCTTCTGAATCAGGTCTGAAATTCCGGCAGTTCCCTCTCAATGTATTGCTATAACTGTTGTTGCATGATCTTAAGCAAAATTTTACTAGCGTGAAATATCAATGATATCTTTCTATAGTTTCAGTCACCTGTTGGGTCACCTTTCTTTGGAAAGGGACCTCTTTCAGTCCGTTGGCCAAATAACCATCTTCCAAATGTCCTGTCATAGGCAAGTGAGTGCTTCCAGGGCTTCTTCAACATGTTGAATCATTTCAGTCAGATTCCATTAATTCCCGGAAACTTGTTTTTAATTAATTAATCCATTCAGTGCAGTTTGCACTTCATCTGTCAGCACCTTTGTTTCTCTGCCTTATGCTACCTTCTGAAGTGGTGGAATGTTGACTAGTCCTCTTATGGCAGAGTGGCTTTGTTTATTCTCTCCATCTTCTCTTGATGCTGCCTGCATCATTAAATATCTTACCTAAAGATTCTTTCAAAATTGTACAGCAAGGCTTGAATTTTTTCTTGAATTCTTTCAGTTTCAGATATGCTGAGCATGTTCTTCCCATTTGATTTTCTAGTTTTAGGTCCATGTACATTTCATTTTAATATCTGGCTTTGCCTTCTCAAGCTGCCCTCTGAAATTTTCTATTCAGCTCCTCGACTTCATATTTTCTTCCATTTATTTTAGCTACTCTACAACTTAGAGCAAGTTTCTGAGCCTCCACGGACAGCCATTTTGATCTTTTCTTTCTTCCCTGTCTTTTTAATGATCTTTTCTTTCTTCATGAATGTTGGTCTTGATATCCTCCCAGAGCTCATCATATCTCCTGTCATTAGTGTTCAATGCATCAAATCTGTTCTTGAGATATTATTGAAACTCAGGTGTGATAGATTCAAGGTTTTATTTTGAAACTGGTGAACTTGTTTTAATTTTCATCAACTTTAACCTGAACTTACATATGAGCAATTATCTGATTATATCTGCTGACACTGAACTTTTCTATTGTGTTTTCCCACAGATGTGTTCATTTGTTTTCTGTGTATTCCATCTGGGGAAGTCCATCTGTATTGCTGTCTTTTGTGTTGTTGATAAAAGGTATTTGCCTCAAGCAACATTATACAATTGCTACCACAATCTGTTACAAAGCTTGAAACTTCTCATGTAAGAGCTCTCAATAAAATATTTTTTCATGTTCTTGCCCACTTTGGGTATTGTCACTTTGAAAAAAATTTAAGCCTACTTAATAGGTGGTATCTCACTGTGGTTTTAATTTGTATTTCTTTAACAACTGCTAATCAAAAGTCTGGCAGTTCATAAATATTCATCAACTCTGTAAGAGAAATACCTGACAATTTATCTCCATAAAAATTAAAACCTTACAGTTTTACTCTGCCACATGGGTCACTATGAGTATGTTGAGCATCTTTTGTGTAATTATTTTCTTTTTATAAAAGAAATCCTTTTTAAGCACAGCATGGGCCCCCTGAGTTAAGTAGAAACAGTATGGTGAGTATAAAGAGAAGACTCCTATATACCATATTACCTGCCCCAAGAGATAGGTAAGGGGAGGAGGGAGGACCAAACCCAGGGAGGTACACATTGGATGCAACACAGTAATGGGGGAAGGATGGGGGGGGAGTTAAAAGGGAGTTCAAAAGTGATAGGATAACAGAGGGAACAGGGCACTAATCCACCCAGCGGGGGAATACGGGTCTTGTCTCCACAGAAACCGGAGTGGGTGAGCAGTTCCTACCATGAAACACCCAACCATGAGGACAATGTGGACGCATGGAAGGATGCAAGAAAAGAGAGCTATAGAGCCGGATGCAACCAGAGTCAGATGGACTCCATCCCTAATAGTGGGTGTGACAGAGAACAGGGTGAGGGAGGAGCCAGCATCCCACACCCACAGGGACAAAGACAAGAAGGGAGGAAGAGGAGGAGAGCTGGTCCAAACTCCACGCCGACACATGATGCTCAGGAATACATCCCTCTGGAGATCCATTGTGCCACAGAAAGGCCTGGGCAAACGATTCCTGGGGGCACGAGAGAGGAGAGGAGAAGGGGGGGGGACAAACACATGGACAGGGAGGGGGCGCGACAAGTGGTTGGGAATCAATGGAAAGGAGGATGTGGGAGGTCTGGTCAGGATTAAGCAAGGACAATGAATCTGTGAGAAAACAATGAAATGCCAATGAAGGTGGAACATGATAGTGGGACAGGAGGAAGATGGAAGGAAATAGAGGAAAGAGCTAGATGGCAAAAGGCACTTACAGAGGTCTAAACATAGGTATGTCCGTACATAGATACAACTATCTATTATAAGATGGGAATAAATCTAAGAACATATCTATAGGCCAAATATTAGGGTAGCAGGTGGACCTTGGGCCCTCACCCTGGTATTCCCTCAATGCAAGAACACTTTGTTCTATGAATCTGGCATTCCTTGAGGCTCACTGGCCCAACACGATCACTGAAGTAAAATGGGTGCACAAACAAATGTGGTGAAGAAAGCTGATGGTGCCCAGCCATCAAAGGATATATCAAGTGTCTTGAAAGCCTGAAGATAAACATTAGACCATTTACCTGAGAAGAGACTACAGCCACACAGAAGAAACACAGCAGCCAGCATGCTCAAATGGTGGTGAAAGTGGTGAAAGGTCTAGGCAATAGACATCAAATGGTGGGGAGGGGAACAAAACAAACATATATCACTGTGTGCACACATCCCCAAGGTACCTATTGAGGACATGTAGAAGCATGACCAAGGGTGGTGAAGAAAGCAGATGGGCCAAGCTATCAAAGATAGAGCATCCAGGGTCTTAAAGGCTTGAGCATAAACAAGCAGCCATCTAGCTCAGAAGCAACAAAACCCACCATAAAAGATCACTTGCCTGTTCGATCATGAGGTGCTGATACCTGAAACAATCAGATATCAAAGAACAAAAATCAAAATCAATGGACCGATTGACTCCCGATATCGCTGAAGACAAATGGATACAGAGTCAAACAGAGTAGAAGAAACAATGGTACCCAGCTAACAAATGATTGAATGCCTGGAGTCTCAAAGACTTGAAGATAATTGAGTCACCATTCAGCGCAGAAGCAGCAAAGTCCACATGGAGGAAGCACACCAGCATGCCTAATCCAGAGGGGCCGAAGGGAGCAGATATCGAGCACCAAAGAACAAGAATCACATCATTACAAAGGAGGAGGAGAGCAGGGTGGGGACCTAAGGCCCACTGGTGGATAATTGGTCACCCCTTTACAGGGGAGTCACGGGGAGGAGACAGACCACTCAAGGTACAGCCTGGCAGTGATGATGCACACAAGTTTCCTCTAGTTCCTGAACCCTTCCTCCCCCCTCTCCCCCAACCATCATGGTCCCAACTCTACCTTGCAAATTCAGATGGACTGAAGAAGTCACACTAGCATAGAGGGGAGCTGGAGATATGGGGAAACCAGGATGGTTGGGCCCCTTCGGGCCAATGGTTAGATTGGAGATACTGGAAGGGTGGAGAGAAGGTGGGATAGAGAGAGATGGAACCAATAGCAAGGATATACACACAGCTCCTATTTGAAGGACGGGCATCAAAGGAGTGGGTTGGGGGAGAGGTCGGGCAGTGGCAGTGTACAATATGACAAAACAATAACAAAGTATAAAGTACTGAGGGTTGGTGGGGAGGAGAGACCAGGGGAAGAGGGGAAGGAATGGAAAAACCGATACTAGGGCCTTAAGGGGAAAAGCGCATGATTGGAGAACAATAATAGAAGTGGACATGTGAGGGTGCTTGACACACTATGTTTATTTATATATTGTGAAAAAACAATGTATGAGCCCCCAATAAAATGATTTAAAAATTAAAAAAAGAAATCCTTTTATTGGGGGCTCATATAAATCCCATCACAATACATACATACATGCATACATTGTATGCAAAGCACATTTGCGTACTTGTTGCCATCATCATTCTCAAAACACTTTCTTTCCCCTTAAGCCCCTTGTATCAGCTCTTCATATTTCCCTTTCCTTCCCACTTCCCATTCCCCCATGAAACCTCGATAATTTATAAATTACTATTTTGTCATATCCTACACGGTCCAATGTCTCCCTTTTCCCACTTCCTTGTTGTCCAGACCCCAGGGAGGAAGCCATATGGCAATCCTAGTAATTGGTTTTACCTTTCTATTCCACCTTCCCTCCACCCTCCTGGTATGGTCACTCTCATCACTAGTCCTGAAGGGATCATCTGTCCTGGATTCCCCATGTTTCAGGTTCCTGTATGTACCAGTGTACATCCTCTGGTCTAGCTGAGTTTTTAAGGTAGAATTGGGATCATGATAGTGGTTGGGAGGAAGCATTTAAGAACTAGAGGAATGTTGCATATTTCATCATTGCTACGCTGTACCTGACTGGCTTGTCTCCTCCCTGCAAACCTTCTGTAATGGGATGTCGCTTCACCTCCAGATGGGCTTTGGGTTTCCAATCTGTACTCCCCTTCATTTATAATTAAATAATTTTTAGTTCTTTGATGCCTGATACCTGATCCCTTTGGCAATTCCTGGTCACACAGGCTGGTCTGCTTCTTCCATATTGGCTTTGTTGCTAGATGGTGACTTGTTTATCTTCAAGCCTTTAAGACCCCAAATGCTATATCTTTTGATAGCCAAGCTATCAGTTTTTTTGACCACATTTGCTTATGCACACATTTGTCTGCAGCGATCATATCAGGAAGGTGGCACACAATGATATGATTTTAGTTCTTTGAAACATGATAACTGATCCTTTTGACATCTCAAGGTCCTATAGACTGGTGTGCTTCTTCCACGTGGAATTTGTTGCTTCTGAGCAAGATGGCCACTTGTTTACTGCCAAGCCTTTAAGACCCAAGACACTGCTATATCTTTTGATAGCCGGACAATATCAGCTTTCTTCACCACTTTTGCTTATGCTCACAATTGTCTTCAATGGTCATGTCAGAACAGTGAGCATCATGGAATGCCAATTTAATAGAACAAAGTATTCTTGCATTGAGAAAGTACTTGAGTGAAGGTCCAATGACCATCTGCTGCATTAATACCAAATTGTATAAGTATATGCACATAGATCTATTTTCCCATAATCATATATAAATATATTTACCTATTTACATGCCTGTTTTTGGACCTCTATAAATACCCTTTAAGTACCAGTTCTTTCCTCTCTTTCCTTTTACTTTCCTTTACTATCATGCTCAGCCTGCAATTCAGTTTCAGTAATTTCTCTCTGTTACATTACTCTTGATCAATCCCTATCAGACCTCTCACACCCACCTTGTCACTGATTTTGGATTACTTGTTGTTCCCTTATCCCTGGTTTAGTCAACAACACCTCCTTCCCCCACCTGCCCATGTCCCATGTCCCCCTGAGCCCATCATTCCCATTGTTTTCTCCTCCAGACTATTCATCCATCCTATCTTATCTAGATAGACTGTCAGAGATAATTATATGTACAAAAAAACAAGACATCACAAGATGAAGTGACAAAAGAAAACAAAATGATAGCAACAAGAACAACAAAACCAATGTCCAGAAAAAATTATAAATAAGTAATAATAATAATAACAAAAGAAAATCTGTAAATAGTTCAAGGTCTATTCGTTGACCTTCAGTAATTTCCCCCAGTTGAGTCTGATGGGGTATCATACCCTGGGGAGGACAGCACTGGAACTGCAGCTCAGAGAGACGGGCCTTTTCTGACCAGAACACAAGAGAGCAAATGAAGAGGGAGGAAGAGAAAGAGTGGAGTGCATCCTGGTCCACTGAGCCTTAAGTATGATATCCCCACTCAGAACAGCCAATACACAGAGAGAACCATATGGCCGGTTCCACTATGTAATTATTTTCTATCTGTATATCTTCTTTGATGAAGTATTTATGAAAAATCGCAATCATTTTAAAAACTGTGATGTTTGTTTCTTACTATTGAGTTTTAAGTATTCTACTTTTTTAACTAATTGGGACTTAATAAATAGATCATATAATTCTATAGTTCAATCATATTAAGTAGAACTGTACAACTGCTACCACCACAATCAGTTTGCAAACATTATTTTTCTTCTTGAACTCCTTAACATTGTCTTCCTTCTATCACCCCTGCCCCCCCCACAGAGAATTCTTTGTGTATTCTGGATAAAAGTCTGTTATCTAATCTATAATTTACAAATGGACTATGCCAATGAATTCAAATTTGTGAATTATAGTTATCTATGGAGAATCTTGAGAAGAAAGGGAATCCAGAACAATTCATTGTGCTCTTGGGGAATATGTACATGGATCAAGGGACAGTTGTGCAAACAGAACAAGGAAATACAGCATGGTTTGAATTCGTAAAAGCTATTCATCAGAATTGTATCTTCTTACTGTACTCACTCAATCTATCCTGAACAAATAACCCAAGACAATAACTTATATGATGGAGATTGTGTTATCGGGATTAGAGGACAACTTGTTAACAACCTGCAACATGTAGATCGTGGTCTTGCTTGCTGAAAATTAGCAGAACCTGAAACACTTGCTGATCAGGATTAAAGATTGCGTCCTTTGGTATGGTTTACAACTCAATGTAAAGAAGACTAAAACCTTCACAACAGGACCAGTAGATAACATCATGATAAATGAAGAAAAGATTGACATTGCCAAGAATTTTGACTTGCTGGGATCCAAAATCATTACTCATGGATGCAGCAATCAAGAGATCAAAAGACGCAATGCATGAGCCAAATTTGTGGGACAAGACCTCTTCAGAGTATTGAAAATCAAGGATGTTGCATTGAGGATTAAAGTGTGCCTGGCCCCAGCCATGGAAGTCACTCATATGCACATGAAAGTTGTACTCTGAGTAAGGAAAACTGAAGAGAAATCAGTGCATTTGAATCATGGTACTAGAGAAGAATATTGAACTGCTAAATATTACATCCATCATGGACTGCTAAATATTCTATCATGGGCTGCTAAAAGGATAAACAATTCTGTCTTGGAAAAAGTATGGCCATTGTGCTCCTTGGAAGTGAGGAGGGTGAGACTTCATCTCACATACTTTGAACATGTTGTCAGGAGAGACCAGTCCCTGGAGAAGGACATCATGCTTGGTAAAGGAGAGGGGCAGAGAAAGAGAGGAAGGCCCTCAAGGAGATGGGTGGACACAGTGGGTGCAACAATGGGCTCACACAGAAGAAGAGTTGTGGAGATGGTGCAGGACTGGGCAGTGTTTTTTTCTACTCTGCATAAGCCAGACCTGACTCTATAAGACCTAAAAACAATAAGGGCATATCAGAATAAGGAGGACAAAATAGAGCAACCATGAGTATGAGAATGAAAAAAAATGACCTGTATTTAACTTCAGTGATAATTCAAAAGTTTTCTTAATATGACTGAAGTACAAGATTGTAGGATATGTGGGAAAAAAAGACAACACACACAGTTATGGAGAAACATGCAATTGAATTGAATATCTACCTTAAGGTCCTTCACCACAAAAATAAATTGTTAATTTAGAGGATGACGTTGTGGCACCCCCTGAAATTCATTAAAGAGTAGCAGGTATTGGCTTCAGGGAGCTCGACTGGCCCCCTTGGGTGATCTTTGACTGCTAATCACAAGGTCAGCAGTTCAAACATATCATCCACTCTGCAGGAGAAAAAGGAAGCTATCTATTACCTTAAAGATTTACAACCTTGGAAACCCTTTGCTGTGAGTCAGCATTGACTTGATGGCAGTGACATTATCTTCAGGGTGACACTCTAAAGATCTTCTTGGCACAGATGCACTCTGCTTTTATAGAAGAATGACGTCAGTCACTTGAGCCCATTCCCGTGAGTGTCCAGGTTTTTATTGTTGGTGCCATCGAGTCCTGGAGCCCTTGTATGTAATAGAGCAAACGTTGCCCAGTGAACCCATTGTGGTGGTCACTCCTTCAATACGAGGACATCGTGTAGCCATAGATGCTTACTATGGCAGTGACTTTAAATTAGCTCCAGTTCACAATTTTGCTCAACCTTTGTGGGGTGTAATGTGTGTGCGTGGGAGTAGACATGTATGCACAGGCTGCATGTGTCCAAAACATAACCCTGTGGTCTTTGCTAATGCAGCTCCCTCAGCTGAGCGATCTTCATGTGAACAATTACCTCAGTGATTTCAGGACCACATAACCCCATCCAACAAAGGGACTCATTTACTTTCTGACATGGTTAATGTCCTGATTTAATGACCCTCTTATATCACACTCAGCACCCTAAATTACAGTGTAGCCCAGGCAATTAAACTGTAGGATTTCAGACTGCACTTCTCCCAGGAACCTTACAACTGCCCTTCATGCAAGGAATGTCAGTTCTAAGCAGAGTTTTTATTCTCTCCTGAGAGTTGTGCCTAGTAATTGTTTACACAGCTAAAGTAATGTCTGCCCCACCATTTGCTTGCTCCAGGTCACTGTGTTTTGGATTTTCAGCAACAGAAAATGTTACTCTTAATATATATCTACACATGTTTAAAGACTAAAAATGTCCTTTTGTCATTACAACCAAATAAGAAAAGCCTGTATTTCTTGATTGCAGTAAAGGGACTACTTCTGTGTCACTGGCATGCCTTGAAGTAAGATGGTGGTTTTCTACAACAATCCTTTGGAATGAATGCAGTTATTGAAAAGATTTCACCAATAGGAATCCCTGCAACTTCTCCTGACCACAGCCAAATTCAGAGGGCAGAAGATTAGGTAGGTTTAGCTCGAAGGGACACTGAAGATTCAGTGGTAGAACTCTCAAGAGACCCAGGTTCAATTCCCAGTCCATCCTCCTCAGGCACAGGCACCATGACAACACCATTTTGTCAGTGGTGTGTGTGTTGTTGTGTTGCTGAATAGGTCCCCAACAAGTTTCCACACCAAGGAAGGCTTTTGAAGAAAGGCTTAGGTGTCTGTTTCTGAAAATCAGCCTATAAAAGCCCAATGGGTTACAATGGTCCAATTGCAACTGATCTAAGAAGTGGTGAAAGCCTGCAATGTTCCTTTCCATTGAGCAGGGGTTATCATGAGTCAGGGGTTTCCAGGAGTCAGCCACTCATTCACAAATAGCTAATAGCAAAAGAAAAAAAAAAGCAGCTGGCAGTAAGAGCCTAACAAAGGTTCCATTAAATCGTTAAGAATTTCACATCCTTAGCATTAAATGCAAAGTTCAATTAAGTAAAATGTGTTACACAGATTACATTTGCCATTTTCTCTTTTATCTAAATAAATAAACACATATGTGGAGGAGAAACCCACTTTGGTAAAATTAAATTAATGAAGTAAAAAAGGTAAAACACTAGATACGCAGAGCCTACAACCAACAACCAATAACCAATCAAACAAGATGGTGACTTATCTGCTATGAAACTCTGTAAGAAGTACTTATCGAACCCACCATACCAAGGCAAAACGCTAAGCATGTGCTACAGAGCAGCAATGAGAGCAGAGTGAGGAAGTCCCCAGGGAATAGATTGTGGGACAAAAAGATTGTGGGGCCAGGGCAGGGCACCCCATCAGACTCCACCAGAAAGCACTCCCAAAGGTCAACAAACAGATGTTGAACTATTAGAAGCTTTTCTTTTTTCATCATTGTTTTTATTTCTTTTCTTTTGTTGCTTTGTTTTGCTCTGTCTTATTTTTGTGTATATTATTGTCTCTGCATGCCTATCTGGATAGGCAGGATAAACAATCTGGAGGAAAAATAGCAGGACCAACCATTCTGGGGGACACAGGAGAGAGGGAAGCAGGGGAAAGGAAGTGGATGTTAATAAACTCAGAGACAAGGGTATAGCAAGTGATCTAAAATTGATGGCAAGGAGGATACAGGAGGCCTGGTAGGGCTTGATCCAGGGCTTTAACCAAGAGGAATTACTGAAATTCCAAAAAAAGGTTGAACATGATAGTGGAGCAAGAGAAAAGTAAAAGAAAATAGAGGAAAGGACTATGAGGAAAAGGTAGGTCTAAATACAAGCATGTACATATGTAAATATATTTAGGTATGATGATGGGGAAATAGATCTATGTACATATATCTAAAGGTTAATATTAAGGCAGCAGATGAGTACTGGGCCTCTACTCAAGTATTTCCTCAAATCAAGAATACTTTCTTCCATTAACCTGGAGTACCATGATGCTCACCTTCCGGACACAATCGCTGAAGAAAGCTGACAGGGCCTGGTTATCAAAAGATATAGCATCTGGGGTCTTAAAGGTTTGAAGATAAGCAAGCAGCCATCTAGTTGAGAAGTAGCAAAGCCATATGGAAGAAGCACACCAGTCCGTGTGATCATGAGGTGTCAATAGGACCAGGTATCAGGCATCAAAGACCCAGAACATAAAGCCATATCATTGTGAATGAAGGGAAGTGCAGAGTGGAGATCCAAAGCCCATCTTTAGGTAATTAGATATCACCTTACAGAAGGATCACAAGGAAGAGATAAGCAAGTCAGGGTGCAGTATAGCATCAATAAAACGCACAACTTTCCTTTAGTTCTTTAATGCTTCTTCCCCACCCTCACCCCCAACTATCATGACCTCAACTCTACCTTACACATCTGGCTAGACCATAGCATGTACATGGGTACAGATAAGAGCTGGAAACACAGGGAATCCAGTACAGATAAATCCCTCAGGACCAATATTGAGAGTAGTGATACCAGAGGGTGGGTAAAGAAAAGGTGGGGGGGTTGGGGAGGGAGAAAGGGAGATCACAATGATCTACCAGTAACTCTCTCCCTGGGGGATGGACAGCAGAAAATTGGGTGAAAGGAGACATTGGACAGTGTAAGACATGAAAAAAAGTATAAATTATCAAGGGCTCATGAGGGAGGTAGGGGGGAACTGAGAAGTTGATGCCAAGGGCTCAAGTAGAAAAAAATGTTTTGAAAATGATGATGGCAACAAATGTACAAATGTGCTTGACACGATGGATGTATTTATGGTGTAATATGAGTTGTATCAGCCTCCAATAAAATTATAAAAAAATAAAGAAAGACAATTATTCAGTAATATAAAAAGAAGCACTTCTCAGTGTTGATCTACTATTTAATCAGTCAATTAAAAATGATTCTCGAGGAAGCTAAACAGTTGAAAATATACATTGTCTAGACAATAAAATTCCACTTTTTAAAAGTTATGACAGGTTCTAAATTTTAGGTCCTATTTTATAAAAACAGAGAATAAGTTCATGTTATCTATTTCAGTAAGATAAAATTGAGAATAATGGATTATGAAAAATAGAAGTTGAGCTGAGCCCCGGTGGCGTAATAATTGTGCGCGGGACTGCGGCCCACTGGGATGGAGGTTCAATTCCAGCAGTGGGGCTGGGCCTCCTACTCCCACCACCAGAGAGCAGTGACTCCCCCGCTCCCAAAAAAATAGAATTTGTGAGAAGATAAAAAGTAACTCAAAATCCTATCATTGCATCAATTTGACTTGCTGAAAATAGATCAGAATAGAAAGGAAGTTGTTTTGAGAGAGAAAAGAGCAATCAGGCAGCAAAAAAGTATTTTTCTGTTGCAAACTTTGCCTAATTCCACTTAAAATTTTCACGCTCTAAATGATATTAAAGTAGGTTACATTGCCACTTTGAGAGTAAAAGGATGTTTATTTAGAGTCAAGCGTCTTTTCTCTCAAAATGGCAATAGCTATGGTCTTCATGTTGGGTAATGGCCATCATTTGATATGTGATCTGAGCTTTTATCTCATTCCCACCTTAGTCCTACCTGTCCTCTTTGTGTGTAATATTAGTCACTCTCTGGGCCTCACTTCTCCTGTTTATCTCATTCCCACCTTAAATAAATTGGTCATTTTCTAAGCCCATTTTCCTTGTGTATAAAAATTCCTATGTCATAGAATTGTGAGGACTAGCTGATGTAACACTGTCATAATATGAAGATCTAGCAAAGTTTAGTTAGTATTATCATTGCTTTTTGGTGATACTATAAGAATGTTTTCATTGAGAAGCAATGTTTTAATTGAATGTTTTGTGAGCTGATGACTGACTAATAAGTGCCAACTGTATTTAAATCTCTCACATGTTACATACAAATAATTTAACTAAAGACCATTAAGCACTAGAATGCCTCATTTCTTTTTGGCTGATAATTTAAGAGAATAGGAATTGCTATCAGGTATTACTATTATTAAATAAGCCCTATTACTTCAGTGGGTTAAGCAAGCTGCTAACCAAAAGTTTGATGGTTGGAACACACTAGCCACTGCAGGAGAAAGATGAAGAAGTGTGTTTCCATGAAGAACAGAGTCTTAGAAACTCAACGGAGCCGTTCAATTCTGCCTGTGGAGGTCACTGTCAGTCAGAAATGACTTGTTGGCAGTGGGCTTAGGGCTGTAGTGGCTATTGTTAATGCTGACATTAAGCACTCATCAGTCCTTTCTAAGGGATATCAACGCATTGCTCTAAAATCCATGTATAGTTTGTTTGCTATAAAGAATAAAGGAAGTAGTGGAAGGAAAGGAAATAAAAAGACATAAAAGAAAAGACATATGAGGGAGAAATAGAAGGGAATGTATTCTGTTCCTACACGTTGCACTGACTTTAATGAGGAGACTCACACCATTCCCACAGCCCAGAAATAGAAGGAACACCATCAGCTGCCTGACTCAAGGCACAATGTAATTGTTTTAATGAAAAACATCTCTTGGCCTGGTGGACCTGTGGCCCTCCATAGTTGACAGCATGTAATACAAAACACATTTGTCCTATTCCCTTACCTAAATAAGTAAATAAATAAATAAATATACCGTGAGGGGGGAGCTCACTACAGCAATCTGATTCAGAGATGTGTCAGGAGTAAAAATGCACAAAGGCTGGCATGTAAGACGAAGACAGTAACCAGCCAAGTGAAACAATTGAGAACGACCCAGAGGGCTGAGGGTGGAAAGGGCAAATAGTTTGCCAGTGTAACCAAATAAAGCTCTTGAGAATTATATCATTTTCATTATATTGAGTCATTGTACCAAGGTTTGGGGGAACAAATCAAAACCCATTACTTAGGGAGCATTCAGAGATAGTCATTGTTTTATAAGTTTCATGTGACTATTTATAAAATCCACATGATAAATCAGGTTTCTGTGTAATTTGAAGCAGTGCCTTAACTTTGAGACACTTGATCATGAAGGGAGATGTCTCCGATTGAAGATGTTTTTGGTGAGGCACTTGACTGTACAGCGGTGTCACAGAAAAAAGTAACAAGAGAGTGAGTACGACCCCTACGAAGACCCAGGTTGCAGAAGCGAGGCGGCACTGCCTGTCTGGTGGAGGGCAGGCCTGACAGGCTCCACTCCTCTCTGTTCCGCAGGGATTTTTAGATTGCCAGTTGAAGAATTGAATTGACAATATTGGCCACCCACTTAACCAAATAGGACGTGCGCTTCTATATCAAAAGCAATAACAAACTCTATTCTCTTGACGCATGGCGGTCCCATATGTGTTAGATTTAAACTGGCCTAAAGGGTTTTCATAGCTGGTTGTTTATTTTTAAAGATCATCAGGCATTTATTGCAAGGACCTTTGGGGGAAGTCAAACCACCAACCTTTCAATTCGCAGCAAAATGTGTTAACTGTTTAGGCCACCAAAAACTCCTGATGTCATTGACTAACCGCAGTGAGATTGGGGGCGGGGGCGGGGAGGAACACAAAGTTTTAAAGTGTGGAGATGCATGGCATACATGAAGATAAAGAGTTTTGCTTTATTTATTTTTATCACTAATATTCAGTTCCTAATAAGAATATTCACAGAGAAAACTTTGATAATGATTACTCAACTGTAATTGACTTAATAAAATATAACTATTCTAGTAAGCAGTAATTTGAAAAGTAAAAGTTTGCTCGACTTTTAAACACTTTCTCTTTAAAATCGTTTTTCTCAAAATGAAATTGAAAGCAGAACTACAATCCATTACAAAGTAAAAATATGAGTTTCAGAAAGTATATGATACAGCTAAAGCAATTCTCCAAGGAAGGTTCAGTGTTAAATATTGAAACTAAATAGCGTATACTCTCAAAGGAGGCTGGTGACACTGGGGATAGCAATGGCCTTCTAACTGCAAGCTGAGCCATTCAAGTTCACCAACTGCTCCCCTGGTGAAGGATAAGGGAAGCTGCTCCTGAAAAGATTGAGTGTCTCTGAAATCTTATGAGCTGTTCTACTCCACATTAGAGGAGTGGTATGAGTTGGAATTGACTCAGTAACAGAGGGTTTTAGGGAGATTTTGTTTGTTTGTGTTTTAGGTGCTCAACTCCAAAACCTAGGGGAAAAGTAGACTAAATATGAGGAAATTGTGAAGAGAGAAATAGTAAAGATAAAAGGTAAACAAAAGCAGAAAAGTAGCAATAGTGCCAATCTGAGTTTTGCCCAAGGAACAAAAACTAACTGAGCTGTAATGAACTTAATGAAGGAAAAAAGAATGGAAGAACACAGAAAAAAAAACTGTGTAAATGGAAAAAATCAGAATATATTAGTCAAAAACTAAGAAGTTAACATTGAACCACTAAATGATAAACTTTATTTCCCCAGAGGTTGTGTTTTGTTTTTCATTAATGTCCTTTTTCTATTTCAGGAGCCAATCCAACATACTATGTTGTCTTTAACAAATTATTTTTCATAATGTAAAAAATACTCATATAGACATTGTGTGATAAGATCTCCCAAAAGAAAAATATAAATAAATCTCACAAATATAAAGTTGGAAGATTGAGTTAATCCAGTCTCTATTATTGGATTGAAATAAAAGAAAACTATACCACAGCTAACTGAATTTCAAAATGTAAGAATGTTCTACTTTAGTAATCTATTAATATATCATATAATAGATCAAAGGTGGGTAATTATGTTGTTTTTCATAGATATACAAAAAACATTTAGTAACTTTAACATAATTTATAACTTAATACCTTGATTAACTACTAATGGGTACTCAGCATGTTTTAACACACACATACTGACATTTTGATAAGTGACAAAGCTCTGAAAGTATTTTTATTAAAGTCAGAATAAAAACCAATCCAAAGTTCAAGCAAGCAGCCATCTAGGTCCACATGGAAGATGCACAACAACCTGTGTGCTCCAAGCATTATAAATAATAAAATCCAAACCCAAAGAAGGGAATTGTATCAGAACTTAAATTGTGAACATCTGGTATTTAGAAGGCTATGAATGACAGCGGAAGCCAAAAATCTATTTGTGGAGTCCACACATGGATTAAGTCACCAGTTTAAAACTAGGTCCAAGAATTGATAGAATACCAATCGAAATGTTTCAGCAAGCTGATGAAGCACTGGAAACACTCACTTGTCTATGCCAGGATTTGGAAAACAGCTATTTGACCAACCAATGGGAAGACATCCATATTTTTACCCGTTCTGAAGAAAGGTGACCGAAAAGAATGCTCACATTATAGAATGCTATCCATGATATCACTTGCAAGTAAAATTCTGCTGACGATTGTACAACAAAGTTTGCAGCAGTACATTGACAATGAACTGCTAGAGGTTCAGATCCAGAAGAGGACTTGGAACATCACTGATGTCAGACGACTTTGGCAAATCAATCTCTCTTGGAAGAAGGACGGCGGCAGTGCCCCTAAGAGGCAAAGATGGTGAGACTTCATCTCATGTACTTTGGACTTGTCAGAAGAGCCCAGTTCCTGGAGAAAGGTAGCATGTTTGGTAAAGTAAAGGGGCAGCGAAAAGGAGCAAGGAGATGACTGCAACAAAGGGTTCAAGCTCAGAAACAATTGTGCATGACTGGGCAGTGTTTCCTTCTGCTGTGTTATAAGATTGCAATGTTTCATAGCACAAAGCAACAGCAACAACAAGCCTCCAGTTAATCCTCTCTGACCATAGATCAAGGATATGAACAGGCTGAGTATCATGCAGAAGGCAATGGAAAGTGGATAATTGTACAGGCAGGTAGGTTAAAATATGGCCCCTTATCATTTGAACTCCTATTAAAATTTGTTCTAGCATTTAATATTGTCTGCTTTCTTTTCAATTAAGGTATTTCTCTATTTTACTTTGGTATTGTGAGCTTTTTCCCCTTTAATGTTGTTCTGTATATGAACTTTAGGATAGGTAAGCTATAGCAACAGTAGCTGGATTAATGTTTCCTTGGGGTATGGAAGGGGAGGTTTAGGGAAAATGGAATATCTAGTAACAATGCATATAAGAAAGAAGAAAGTGCTCTAAAATTAATTGTGGTGTGAGACACAATGTCCTTCACTGACCCAAAGTGCTTCTGGGACAGCACTGGAGAGAATGTGTGGGAAAAGTGCCCAGTCTGACTCCCCTCCCCCAACCCACCTGGGTGAAATAGCAAGGGGGTCAAAGCAACGAATTCCCAAAAATAGACTTCTGACTAGGGCAGGTGGTTCTTGGCATCCCATCAGACCAAATCTGAAATCACTCATAAGGGTCAGCAGACAGTCATGAAACTATTTATAGGCTCCTCCCCCCTAAGCCCCTCGTGTCTATCTATTTAATATAGGCAGGATAGTTGGTAGGGGAGACATGGAAGAGGAGGCTATAGGGCAAAGGGAGGGGGAAGTCAAGAAACCCAGGGACAAGGTAACAACAAGAGATCTAAAATTGATGGGGAGAAGGGCATAAAATGCCTGGTGGAGTTTGATCTGGCGCAATCTGTAGCCAAAAGGAATTACTGAGAGCTGAATGAAGGTTGAACATGATTGTGGGACAAGAAGAAAGTCAGAAATAGAGGAACGAACTAGGAAGCAAAAGACATCTATAGAAGTATAAATATAGGTATGAATATATGTAAATATATTAATGTATATTGATAGAGATATCGAGTTATGTACACACATTTCTATTATGCATTAGGGAAGCAGATGGACATTGGGCCTCTTCTCAAGTCCTCCCTCAAGGCAAACCACTTTGTTCTAATAACCTGGCGTTCTCTGTTGCTCACCTTTCTGACATGATTGCTGAGGACAAAATGGGTACATAAGCAAATGTGGGGAAGAAGGCTGTTGGTTCCTGACTTTTATAAGATATAGCACCTGGCGTCTTCAAGGCGTCAAGTTAAACAAGTGGCCATCTAGCAGGGAAGCAACAAAGCCCACATGGAAGAAGCACACAAACCTTTGTGATCCTGTGGTGTCCATGGGATTAGATATCAGAAGACTCAAAATGGTCATGCCTATGAGAATAAACCAGGTGGGAGTGAAGTCCCCAAACTAACCTGCAGACAATTGGATATCCCCACAGAGTCACAAGAAAGGGATGAGTTAAACAGAGTACAGTATAGCACCAAAAAAACACACGATATTCCTCTATTTCTTTAATACTTCTCCTCCGCACCCTACCCGCCCTCCCCCCCCCCCACACACACACACTGTCATGATGCCAGTTCTACCTTACAGGTCTACCTTGCAAGCATGTACAATGATACAGATAAGGGTTCTAAGCACATGTAATCTAGAGCAGATAAACCCTTCAGGAACAGTAATGGGAATAGTGATATCATGAAGTTGGGGGAGGTAGGGAAAGAAGGAGGAGAAGGGGGAACCAATGATGGACACTGTGTTAGTCTGGGTAGACTAGAGAAACAAATCCAGAGACACTCATATATGTATAAGAAAGAGATTTATATACAAAAGCAATTGAATATTCAGAAAACATCACAGTCCACCCAGATAATTCCATAAGTCCGGTATAAGCCCACATGTCCAATACTATTCTATAAATTCCTCTTCAAATGCACAAAACACATGCAATGACACCAAATGTCAGAAGATCACATACCAGTGTGCGGAAAGTCTTGTGGATCCAGTAATGTCATAAGCATCTCAGCACTCCCATGGGTCTCCACATGGCTTCTCTGGCTCCTGAGTTCTGGTTCTATCAGCTTCTCTTCATGTGCCTTCTCCACAGGGATGTCTCACAGGGAGTGAGTAGAGAGAATGAGTATCTCCTGCCTCCAAGGAGGAATACCACAGTTCCCAGAATCCTCCAGAGAAGGCCAGGCCCACACAGAAGCCTCAATGACTATATAATGATTCACAGGCTAGAGTCTACCCCTTCATATTTAATCCTCAAATTGACAACAAATTTTGTAACTACCACAGATGTATAAACTCCCCGCACCCTTTCCCACTCCAGGTGAACAACAGAAACATGAGTGAAGGGAAAAAGAGGATGGTGCAAGATAAGAAAAGAATAATAATTTATAATTTGTCAAGGGTTCACAAGGGGGGGGGAGGGAGGGGAGAAAAAGGAGCTGATACCAAGGGCTCAAGTCAAAAAAACATATTTTGAAAATGATGATGGCAGCATATGTACAAATGTGCTTGATACAATTGATGTATGGATTGTTATAAGAGCCCCTAATAAAATAATTTCTAACAAAACTGCAAAACCAAAAAAGATAAGCTAATTTCTGAAGATGTTCAATTAATAAAAAGGAATCTTCAACAGTTAAAAAAGTTGTGGTGATGTTAGTATAACTCTTCTTAACATGTCTAACAATTGCATTGTATGATTTGTGAATTATATGTTAATAAAACTGTCAAAAATTTTAAGACAATAATGTTATAATTACCACCATTACTTGGAAATTGTAGTACCCAATTGAAATTACATCCCAATGTAATTAGATAAGAGAAACAAAATAAATAAAAATTGAGAAGCAAGTAAATTTTCATTACAATAGATAACAGAATTATACCTCTCAAGCATACATAAAAACCTACTATAAATTACTACTATGAATAATAAGGAAATTTAGTAAGATGACTGCTAACAAACATGCCAAAAATCAATGGTTTTCTTATTAGAAAATTAGTGTAAGAAAAGAATGGTTAGAACAAAGACAAGAGAAAGTATGAGTGAAAACAATTGCACAACTCCAAAACTATAATCAGCTCTTACCAAATGATACAGAGAGATGTTTGATCATTGGATGTTTTGTTGTACATGTTCACCCTAAAAACAAAAAAAGTGAAATTTATAAACACATTGCAACAGCAACAAAAGACCACCAATGGACAGAGAGAGACTTACAAGCTAGGAAAGCCTACCTTGCGGCTGAGTAGAAACACTCACCATTGAAAAGAAGGAAAATGTCCCTAAATTAATGTGATTTCAATAAAAAATACCAAATATGATCTCAACTACATAAACTAATGATTAATTAACATACAACTGAATGATTAACTCTTAAAAATTAAGAAAGATGACTAAAGAGGGTCAGTCACCTTAATAAATATTAAACATTTATAAATCTCCAGTCTAATTTTGGATTGCCATATGATCTCACTGGTTAACATGAAAGCATGAGATGGGTGAATCCACCACTATTAGTGTGCAAATAGCTAAAGAAATCAAGGAAACTCTATAGTGAGTCCTGAAACAGAACAAATATACATGGAAATTTACTACAGGATAAAAATGCATTTTAAATCAGTGGATAAAAGGACAAATTATTTGAAAACAATGCTGGGACAGCATTGGCAGTTTGGGAAAATAATAGAGACCGTGTCTCATTCCATTTAACTAAAAGCTCCTACGTGGATGACAGATTGGACGCAACAAAAGATTAAGCTGTCAGAGTATGATAGAAAAAAGCTTGAAGACATGAAAAATACACACACATACAAGGAAATGTCAAAAGTTTATGGGAAAATGGCATGAAAAGATGCAGGGAATTTTCTGTGAACTTTTTGAAACTCCCTCGTATACACTCGGGGTATTTTTAAAAGGTCCTTCTATAGAAGACACACAGAGAAAACATCAGAATAAAATTTAATTATTTGTTTAAGACAAAGTTATCATTAACAGCCTACTAAAATATGTGACATCAGAGATTGGGAGGGAAAACAATAATAATTTGGTGAGTACCAAATTTTTCTTTGGTGTGATAAAAATTCTTTGAAAATTAAGAGTGGTGGTGGTGATACAACTTGATGGATGTTATGAATGCCCCTTTATTTTCAAGTGTTTTATTGGAATATAATTCACATATCATATAATTCAATAATTCAATTGTATTTAAAATTTTTGTGTAATGATCACCCCAATGAACTTTAGGACATTTCTTCTTCCTTGTATTCACAGTTTTTAGCTACTCTTTTCCCCACAATCTCCCTGCCATTTCCCAAACCACACTCACTGTCATTGAGTCAACACTGACTCATAGACTCCCTGTGGGTCTCTGATAGTGTAACTGTTTTTACAAGTAGAAAGTCCAGGCTTTCTTCCAAGGAGTTGCTGCTGGTTTTGAACTGCTGACCTTGGGGACTTCAGCCCAAGTCATTATCACAGCACCAAACTATTCCTCCAGTTGCTGCCTCTAAAGATTTACCTAGACTGCCAAGGTATGACATTGAGCCTATCCCAGCTGAATTTTGAGAACATCTCAAGAACAGGCTTGACGTATTGGTCACTAGTGACAGAAGACTTGAGCTGTGGGAGGACACCAAGACCATCATTCATGAAGAAAGCAAAAGATCTTCAAAATAATAGTAAAAATGCAAAGATCAAAGTGGAGGTCAGAAGAGACTCGGAAACATGCTCTAAATTGTAGTTGTTAAAGCAAATGGGAGAAAGGATGAAGTCAAGGAGCTGATTAGAAAACTTCAAAAGGCTGCTTGAGAATAAAAAATCAGATATTATAACAAAATGTACAAGGACCTAGAATTAGAAAAGCAAATGGGGAAGAACATGCTCAGCATACCTGAAAATTAAAAACGTAAGATGCATCAAGAAAGGATGGAAATGATAGAATCCTTGTCCCAAAAGAATTAGTTATAGACTAAAATTTCAGGAGGGATCATATGAGCAAGAGCTAATGGTACTCAAGGGAGAAATTCAAACTGCACTGAAAGCATTACCCAAAAAACAAGGACCCAGAAATTAATGAAATGCTAATTAAAATGTTTCAACCAGCTAAAGAAGCACTGGAAACACTCATCTATGCCAGGAAATTTGGAAGATTGTTACGTGGCCAACTGACTGGAAGAGACCCGTATTTGTGCCCTTCCCAAAGAAAGGTGACCTAACAACAAGCTCAAAATTTAGAATGATATCATTGATATTTCATGATAGTTAAATTTGCTTCAGACCATCCCACAGTTATAACAGTACACTGACAGATAACTGCTACAAGTTCAGGCTGGATTCAGACAAGGAAGTGAAACAAGGGATATCATTGCTGATGTCAGATGGATCTTGGCTCAAAGCAGAGATTACTAGAAAGATGTTTACTTGTGTTTCATTAACTATGCAAAGGTATTAGATGATATGGATGATAGTAAACAGGGGATAACCCTGGAAGAATGGTAATTCTAAAACACTTCATTGCATTCAAGGGGAACTTGTACACAGATCAAGAGTCGGTTGTACAAAGAGAATGAGGAAACGCTGCATGGTTTAAAGACAGGGAACATGTGAATCTTGGTTGTATCCTCTCATCATACTTGTTCAGTATGTATGCTGAACAAATCATCAGAGACGCTGGATTATATGAAGAAGAATGTGCTATTGGGTTTGGAGGAAGGCTTATTAACAACCTGGCATATGCAGACAACACAATCTTGCTTGCTAAAAGTGAGGACTTAAAGCACTGGCTGTTGAAGATCAAGGGTTGCAGCTTTCAGTATGGATAACAACTCAGTGTAAGGAGGACCCAAACTCTCACAAATGAACCAAGAGGTAACACTATGATAGATGGAGAAAAGATTGAGGTTTCAGGGATTTTGCCTTACCTGGAGCCACAATCAATGCTCACGGAAGCAGCAGTCAAGATATCAAAAGACACACTGCAGTAGTCAAATCTGTTGCACAAGGTCTCTCTACAAGATTGAAAAGGAAAGATGTTATTTTGAGGACTAGAGTGTGCCTGATCCAAACCATGTTATTATCGATTCCTTCATATGCGTATCAAAGTTGGACAGTGAGTAAGGAAGGGTGATGCATTTGAATTGCATTGCTAGAGAAAAATACTGAAAGTATCATAGTTGCTAAAAGGACAACCTGATGTATTTTTGAAGAAATAAGGTCAGGTGTTTCTTAAAGGAAAGAAAAGCAAAACTTGGTCTTACATACATTGGATATATAATCAAGAGAGACCAATCTCTAGAGAAGAGTATCATGTTTGGTAAAGTGGAGAGGCACAAAAGAAGAGGAAACTCCCTTGGCCGGCTGGATTGACAAAGTGGCTGCCTCAATGGGTTCAGGAATAGGAACAACTGTGAGGCTGGTGTAGGACTATGCAGTATTTCATTCGCTTGTGCACAGGCTTACTATGGTTTGGAGCCAACTTGATGACATCTCACAAAAACTAGCTTTAATTTTGATGGTGACTTTTTTTCTGGTGTGTTTCTGTTGGGTTTTGGTTGTCTTCTTATTCTGCTTCGTGTTGCTCTCTTGTCTTAATATTTGTCTTGTGTAATTTTCATCTAGCTTACAGAAATTGCAATTTTCTTTTGTAGGGTGTTTTTGTAGTTTTCTTTACATTTCAAAGTAGTTTTCTGTGGCATCCCATGATGGTCACCTTCCTGACACGATTGCTGAAGACAAGTGGGGTGCATAAGCAAATGTGCCGAAGAAAGCTGATGGCACCCATTTATCAAAATGTATAACATCTGGAATCTTAAAAGCTTGAAGATAAACAAGCGACCATCTAGCTCAGAAGCAACAAAGCCCACATGGAAGAAGCACACCAGCCTGTGTGATCGTGAGGTACCAAGGGGAACAGGTATCATGCATCAAAGAACAAAAAATCATATCATTGTGTGCTCACCTTCCCAATAAGATCACTGAAGACAAAAGGGTGCATAAGTGGGGCAGTCATGTGCTTATGTTAATTTTATGTTTGAAATGTAGGGGTGGAATCTAGCCTGTTAATCAGGAGATAGCCATTGAGTAGCCAATGAGACCTCTATGTGGGCATGACTTTCTCCTGAGACTTCTGAGAAATCTCACAATATTTCCCTCCTGAAGATGAGAAGCTATCTTCCCCAGTTGTTGAGAGTTAGTCTCAGAGACAATGAATCATGGACAAGACATGATGGCCGCATCTGAGGAGCCAGAGAAGGCACACAGCTTGGCCCTGATGGAGCCAGACCTCTATAGGTGGAGAGGCCACGTGGAGACCCCTGCCAGTGATGTGTTGTTTCTGCCACCACTGGATGCTGTTTATGGACCCTGAGCCCTGGAAGCGAGGAGCCATGGGGAGACCCCTGCCGGCGCCAGGATTCTGCACCCACTGACCTGTGACTTCGTGAGTCAGAAGGAGACTTTATAGACTGATATCGGGCTTATGGGTTAATATCGGACTTATGACTTTGTACTGGACAGGATTGAGATGGTTTCTTAATGTCCTATTTCCTTTATATATAAACATTTTCCTTATATCCATATGCGTGTCTATGAAATTTGTTCCTTTAGTCTACCCGAATGACACAATAAGCAAATGTGGTGAAGAAAGCTGATGGGCCCGGCTATCAAAAGATATAGCTTCTGGGGTCTTAAAGGCTTGAAGATAAACAAGTGGCCATCTAGCTCAGAATCAACAAAGCCCACATGAAAGAAGCACATCAGCCTGTGTGATCATGAGGTGTCGAAAGACTGGGCATCAAGGAACAAAAAAATCATATCATGTGGATGAGGGGTTCCAAAGCCCTTCTGTAGGCAACTGGATATTCTCTCACAGAAGGGTCTTGGGGAGAAGATGAGTCTGTCAGGGTGCAGTATAGCAACAATGAAGCATATAACTTTCCTCTAGTTCTTTTCTTTTTATAAATCATTTTATTGGGGGGCTCATAGAACTCCCATCACAATCCATACATACATCAATTGTATGTAGGTCACATTTGCACACGTGTTGCCATAATCACTCTCAAAACATCCTCCCTCCACCTAGGTTCCCAATACCAGCTCCCCATATTTTCCTCCCCATCCCCCATGTTCTCTTAATAATTTACAAACTGTTATTACCTTTTCATATTTTACACTGTCCAATGTGTCCCTTCACTTACTTTCCATACCCTAGAGAGGAAGTTATATGTAGATCCTTGAAATTGGTTCTCCCTTTCTATTCCACCATCCCTCTACCCTCCCAGCATCACTAGTCCCATCACTAGTCCTGAGGGATCATCTATCTTAAATTCCCCATGTTTCCTACTCCAGTGTACATCCCCTGTTCTAGTTGGATTTATCTGGTAGAATTGGGATCATGACAGTGGGTGGGTGGAAGCATTTGAGAACTAGAGGAAAGTTGCATATTTCATTGTTACTGCACTGTACCTTGACTTGCTCATCTCCTCACTGCAACTCCTCTCCCTCCACTATCATGATCCCAGTTCTACCTTATAAATCTGACTAAAGCAGAGGATGTACAATAGTACAGATAAGAACTGGAAACACAGGGAATCCAGGACAGATGATCCCTTCAGGACCAGTGGTGAGAGTGTTGATACAGGAAGAGTGGAGGGAAGGTGGGTAAAAACTGGGAACTGATTACAAGGATCTACACATAACCTCTTTTCTGGGGCATGGACAACAGAAAAGTGGGTGAAGGGAGATGTTGGACAGTGTAAGATATGACTAAATAATAATAATTTATAAATTATCAAGGGTTTATGAGGGAGGGAGGAGCGGAAATGGAGGGAAAAATGAGGAGCTGATACCAAGGACTCAAGTAGAAGGCAAATATTTTGAGAATGATGATGGCAACAAATGTACAATTGTGCTTGACCCAGTGGATGGATGTATGGATTGTGATAAGTTGTACGAGTCCCCAATAAAATGATTTAAAAAAACCCAAAGTAGTTTGTTGTATTTTGTGAGAAGTTCAATATCTTCTCCTTTTGAGTATTTATGGTCTGTTCTCCCTCTACTCTTATTTACTTATTTTTATCTTTGTAGTGGAATGTTGTCCATGATTCTTTTTTATAATTTATTTGTTTCCATTTCACTTTGAGTATACCTTCATTGGAATGTTTACTCCATAGCTTCTTTCCCAATGTTTTTTAGATTGCTGTCTGTTGTTGATATAGATTTTCTGTCCATAGACTTCCTTTTAACGTTTTTATTTTTTGTAAAGTTGTTCACGTTTTTATGAATTCCTTCAGTTTTTCTTTGTAAATGTTTATATTTCTCCCTCATATTTCATGAAGAATTTTGATGGATATAGGATTCTTAGTTGTGGCAGTTATGTGCTTATGTTCATCTTATGATTGAAATGTAGGGGTGGAGTCTAGCCTGTTAATCTGGAGATAGCCATTGAGTAGCCAATGAGGCCTCTATGTGGGCATGGCTTTCTCCTGAGACTTCTGGGAAATCTCACGACATTTCCCTCGTGAAGATGAGAAGCTATCTTCCCCAGTGGTAGGGAGTTAGTCTGAGAGACAATGAATCACGGACAAGACAAGATGGCAGTGTCTGAGAAGCTGGAGGAGCCGGCGGAGAGACCACGTGGCTTTGCTCTGATGGAGCCAGACCTCTGAAGCTGGGGCGGCCACATGGAGACCTCTGTCAGCGATGAGTTGCTTCTGCTGTTGATGGACACTGTGGCCTGGAAGCTAGGAGTCATGTGGAGACCCCAGCCAGCGCCGGGATCCTGCACCCACTGACCTGTGACTTCATGAGTCAGAAGGAGACTTTATAGACTGGTTTCGGGCATATGGGTTAATATCGGACTTATGACTTTGAACTGGACTGGGTTCAATGCCCTGTTCCTCTTGCATGTAAACCTTTTCCTTATATGTATATATGTGTCTATGAAATTTGTTCCTCTAGTCTACCCAGACTAATACAGTTGTCTATTTTTTCTGTCAGTATTTTAAATGTATCATTCCATTGTCTCCTCGCCTGAATTGTATCAGTGAAAAAAATCTGAATTTATTCTGATATCTTGACCTTTGGACATAATTGTTCTTTTTTTGCTGTGCAGCCTTCAGGATTGCTTCCTTATTACTGATTTAACAAAGTTCAATTATTGTATGTCGAGGTGATTTTCTTTTAAGACCAACTCTGTTTGGCAATCTATGAACTTCCTGCATAGTTACTTTATTTCCTGACACGATGTTAAGGAAGTTCTCCCTTAACATTTCATTGACTTTTTTCTAAATAACTGTTATTTCTCTTTCTGCTCAGGTATATGCTGTTTCTTTTGATGTTGTTTCATAACATTCTATTATCTTTAAGGATTTTCATGGTCATTTTTATAAGCAGGTCTTCTTACATTTTATTGTGGAGAGATTCATTTTCCAGATGACTGATTCTTGATGCCAACATTCATATCTTATTGCTTTGGTCTTTCACGGTGTTGTGAGGTTCTGATATTTTGGCGTTTGCCTTTTGTGTTTATTTGAAGTTGTATCATTTCTAATTTTTCATTCATTTTGTCAGCATGTTCATTCAAGGCACATCTGAGTTCCTGAATCATGGCATGTGTCTCCTCTCTATATCTAAGTTTTCCTTCAGTTGCTTAAAGTAACTGGAGGCCATTGCTGCAGTCTCCATCTTGGGAGGATCAGTGGTTCTATCTTCCTCTAGGAGTCCCTCTAGACCCACATCTGTGAGGGGTGTAGTCACTTTACCTCTTTTCTCTTGTTGCCTCAAGTGTGTAGAGATGAACTGCTACTGCTAAGACATGATGCAGTTATTAGCTATTTTGTTTTTTATTTATTTGACCTGAATGAAGAGTTATCCCTTCACACCTATTACAGTACCTGAGTCATCAAATGTGTTCATCTGGGTAGACTAGGGAAACAAATTCATAAACATGCATATGGATAAAAAGGAAAGGTTTATATGCAAGAGGAAGGTAACATTGAGAAAGCATCCCAACCCAGTCCAGTCCAAGTGCACAAATCTGATATTAGCCCATGTGTCTGATCCCAGTCTATAAAGTCTCCTTCCAAGTCACAAAGCACTTGCAATGACACCAGGACAATCACAGGCCAGTGGGTGCAGAGTCTTGTGTATCCCGATGGCAGGGGTCTCTCCCTGGCTCCTGGTTTCCAGGGTTCAAGGTCCGTCAGCCGTATCCAATGGCTGTAGAAGCATATCTGCACTGGCAGGGATCTTTCTGTGGCTTCTCCGGCTTCAGAGGTCTGGTTCCATCAGGATATGCCGGTGGAGCTTCTCCTCCAGCTCCCCCGGTTCCTAAGACACAGAGCCTGTGCTGCCATCTTGTCTTGTCGGTAGACCGTCTCCGTGAGACTGAGCCTATGATCTCTCTCCTCCAATTGGGAAATACTGTGAGACTTCCCAGAATTCTCAGGGAAAAGTCATGCCCACACAGAGGCCTCATTGGCAATCTCCAGAATAACAGGCTAGATTCCACCCCTACACTCCCAGTGCTGAAATTGACACATATCAGTGACTGCCACATCAAGGGAGACTATGTGATTCCACACCACTCTAACTTCTCCCAAGGCTGAAACTGGCAACAAGTTAAATATGGGCTCCATCAAAGTCCCATTCTTGATACTGATTCCCAAATCACAAGGAATTCCCTAACAATGGTTGATCAAACCAGTGTATTAAGAGGAGAGAAATTAATAATTAGATCATTTATCAAAGCCACCTACTGATGTCGGATCTGTAGGTGGTTAGCCCAATTACTAAGGGCAGGCAGGTAGTGGTATTCTGAGTCCTGAGCCCTATGGCATATGTTCACTCACTACTGAATTGACCCTTCCTTCTAATGCATGACCTCTTAATTTTGCACTCACTAGAAGATGGTGAGTACTCTAGATATTCTGAGGTAACCCCACCACAATCCAAACCCTGTGAGGGTCAACCAAGTAACGGGAGTCAAGTCTCCCCAACTTGTGTGGTGTGCCAAGAGCAAGAAAGGACCCTCGCACCCAAGGACTCAGAGGCCCGTGCACCCTCCTGGCCAAGTTCCCACTCAACCTCTCCGCACGTAAGCTGGGGAATGGAGTGGAATGAGGGGCGAGAGAGCTGTGCCTTCACCCTGTGATTCAGAGTAACTGATTCCTAAGAGGCATCCTGCCAGAGCGAAACGTCCAAGAGTGTTTTCCTCTTTTTCCGTGGATTGACAGTTTTTCCTTGCAGCACCTTCATCAATTGTTCACTATTCTCAAAGGAGAGTCCAGAATCCAAGCTGCTACTCTTTCTCCTCTGCTTGAAAAGTTTCTCAAGAAAGGAATTAAGAGTTAGCCCAACATTGATGTGGTTACAGTAATCTTATGATATTATCATTAGTTTAGTGTATGGTATTGAATTGAAAACACTATTAATAAAAGGAAAATATGCATGTATCAGACAGCTTTTTAGAACAAAGTACATGGTCTATTGATTTGTATAGATTAACACTTCAGGTGTGTTTACACAGACAAGGAGGGTTGAATATAGGAAAAAAAACTTTCAACACCACTTATTGAAAAAAGGCAGAAGGATGCCTGCTGGATAGAAACATGTCATGAAAAAGCAAGTAGAGTATGCTATAGAAATATATGGTAGTCTTCATTGCCATTTATTGGGCAGTGATTTTTTAACCAAAGCAAGGATTTTGAGCCACAGTTCAATGACTTTCATGTCCATAGCCTTGGAAGAGTAGTCATTTGCTTCTCACACGAGGGAATTTCAGCCTTAAACTCAAGTGAGTATCTCAATTCCTTTTATCTGTTACGTGTATGTTGAAGATAAAGTCCAGTTTACGTAGTGGGAGTTCCAAATCTGATCCTTCCAGTGTGACCTGTGAAGGATATTGTGTACCTTGAAAAGACAGAGTCTAAATTCCTGGCTGTCTATAATACACACTGAATAAAAATTAGATTAAAAGCATCTAATAGGGATATAATATTGAGCCGATTTTTCGACCTAGGAAATATATATTTATATACTTAATGTTAGCATTTTCCCCATTGACAGGCTGCCCTACCCAGTCCACCAACTAGCAGAAGAACAGTCCCTTTCTCTGAGACAGATGTGCCTATCCCCCACGTTTTGCATTGGATTTCCAGTAAGATTCATTAATACAGTCCTACAATGGTGACTGCAGAACAGTGTTATATGGCAGGAATTTGTCAGTCTTCTCCCTGTCCCCCACTTTCCATCATGAGAAAGTGACCCAGTTGAGGTGAGGCCACCCCTGTTCAAGTGGTTTTTGAGATGTATTTAATAAGGGTTGCAATATGATTCATGAGCAGTGGCATATCACACTACCTTGTAAGTTGGGGCTTCACTAGATTAGATGACCTGAGAACAGAAACCTGCCTTTGCTTGGGTACTTATTGTATAGTAATGCTTTGATCCAATATATATCCTGTTGTGACTGACTAATTTGACTCAGCACAATGATTTCCAGACCCATCCATGTCATGAGGTGTTTTATGGTTTCATCAAATAGCTCAGTGTGTGTATGTACTGGACTTACTTTCTCTATTCTTCTACTGATGTGTATTTGACCTGCTTCTTGGGATTTTAAACTGTGCTGCAATGAACAGGAGGAGATCATGCATCTATGCATGTCCTATTTCTTACTTTGGGGAGATAAGCATATCCAGCAGTGGTATTGCTGGGTCATGGGAAATTTCTATCCCCAGTTGTATAAAGTATCACCATGTTGCTTTCTACAATGGTTGTACATATTTACAAGTTCACCAATGGCGTATAAGAGTCACAATCTCTCCACGACTTTTCCAATATTTGTTTTCCAGTTATGCTTTTTAAATTGAGCTCTCATTGTGGGTATAGCATGATATCTCATCATTTTAATTTGCATCTTCCAGATGGTTAGTGATCCTCTGCATTTGTTTTGATTATGTGTAATTTTTGGTGAAGTGTCTGTTCATGTCTTTTGCCCAATTTTTAATAGAATCCTTTGTTACTTACTTATTGAGGTGTTTCAGAATTCCATAGATTATGGCAACTATACCCTGTCCATCATGTTATTTCAAAAAATTTTTTTGCCCAAATCTTCAGGCTCACATTTTACTCTTTTGATAGTCTTTGGATTTGTATAAATATTTTAATTTTGTCACATCATAATCATCTAATTTGTTTTCCCCTCTGTGTGCTTCCTTTAGTAAAATCTGTGTATGCCCTGTATAGGGTCCTTAAGCTTGTGCCCATTTTCTCATTGATAATCCTTAATGCTCTGGGGTACACTTAAGGCCTTCAATCCATCTTGAGTTCATTTTTGAGCATAAGTCTGATACTAGTCCATGATCCCCTCTTCTGACTCCCATAGCCACATGCAATGACACACACTTCATGAAGATCACAGGACCATGATGCAGTCTTGTGGATTCATGGTTGGTGGAAGCATGCAGGGCTCTGGCAGCACTCAGGGTAGCCAGTAAGCAGAGAGGCTAGTAGGGAGAGAGACAGGAGGAGGTTTGCAGAGTCTTCTTTATGCAGACTATGTCTCCAAGGAGACAGCATCAGGCTGTGACCTGATGGACAGGTCTGACTTCACCCCTCGCAAGCAGTGTCTATTTCACATAAGATCATTTAGCTACCACAGTTTCCTGTTTCATAGAGATACAATTTTTCCAGCACCAATTGTTGAAAAGATGGTCCCTGTTTTCATCCTTGTTAAAAATCAGTTGCCTGCAGGTGGATGCTCTTACTTTGGGGTTTTCTATGGCATTCCATTGGTCTATGTATCTATAGTTGTATCACTTGTGGGCTTTTAGACTGATGAACCTAGTTAATAGATATAAAGGTCTGGTACTGCAAGGGCTTCTACTTTGTTGCTGTTTTTTAAGGAGTTCTTGGCTCAGCCTAGTTCTCGTCCCATCAGTGTGAAATTGGTAATTGATTTGTCCATATGCTTTTTTAAAAATGAAATGGGCTTTGGATCAGAAGTCTGTAATTGTGTTGTGTTTATAGATTGCTTTTAATGATATTTTTCCAGAGCATTTTATTGCCGCACCTGTTTTTTGGTTGGTTGGTTGGTTGGTTTGTCATTTGCTTGAGATGCGTTCATCACCCTTTTATGTGGAGTCTGTTTTTGTCCTGGTGTCTGCAGAGTCTCTTGCAAATGGCATATTGATAAGCTCTACTTTCTTATTCACTCGGATGCTCTCCGTCTCTCGCGGGTGCATTTATCCCATTAACATTCAGTGACATTATCATTATGTGGGGGTATTGACTATCGTTTTTATGTGTATTTGGGGTTGTGTGCACATGTGTGTGACTTATTCGTTTCTTTGTACTTCCTATAGCTCTCTGCTGTTTGGGATCTCTCTGTGTGTGTTGGTTTCTGTGAAGCACTTTGTATGTCGATCTCACGTTTGCCTGCTGCTGTCGCTGCTATTGATTATATGGCCACAGAGCTCCACTTAGCTGTGTGGTTTATTTTGGTTTTTTGTAATTATGATCTTGGTTTTACAAATTCTTTTAATTTCCCTTGTTTGGGAATACTTTTATTTCTCCATCATATTTGAGTGACGATTTTGCCAAATATAAAATTCCTCGTTGACAGGGGTTCTCCCCCACCACCACCACCAAATGTCCCCATTCCTTCAAGATTCCTTTGTCTTCTTGCCTGCTTGGTTTTTCTGGGGGATAAAAACCAAACTTATTCTAACGTTTGCCTCTTTTTATGCGACAATTCTTACTTCTCTGACTGATCTCAGAACGTTTTCCTTGTGACTCTAATATGCCATGCTTTTTTCTTCTCTTGGGATCTATTTTGATTGGGATTTCCTATGCCTCCTGGATCATTATCATAGTATCTTTTATGTAGTTTGGAACACTATGTTCTGGGATTTCTTGGACTATTCTCTCTGTAGATCATTTTGTTTTTTCTTCTGGGACGCCAATAAGTTGTAGGTTATTTCTCTTGATTTTGTCCCTTTTCTTTTTTGTTTGGGTATTTTTTTTTTTGCTTATTCTCCTAAATTGGAGTCAGATATTTGTCTTTGAGCTTACTAATTCAAGTTTCCCTATTTAAAAAAATCTATTTATTTGTTCTTTTATAGTGTTATATAATTCTGCTATTTTCAGGTTCAACTTTTAGGTTTCTGCTTAGAGTTTTTCTTGTAAGTCTTCTATGAGGTGTGGCAGTCACCGATCGGTGTCAATTTCAGCACTGGGAGTGTAGAGGTGGAGTCTACCCTGTCAATCTGGAGATAGCCAATGAGGCCTCTATGTGGGCATGACTTTCTCCTGAGAATTCTGGGAAGTCTCACAGTATTTCCGAATTGGAGAAGAGAGACTTGACTCACTCTCTTGGAGACGATCTACCAACAAGACAACACAGCAGCATGCTATAGACCCTGAGTCCTGGAGACTGGAAGAATCAGAGGAAAAGCCACATGTTCTTACTCTGATGGGACCAAACCTCTGAGGCCAGAGAAGCCATGTGAAGACTCCTATCAACGCTGAGATACTTGGGACACCATGGGGAAAACCCTTTCAGTGCTGAGATGCTTCTACTGCCAGTGGATACTGCTGGAGGACTCTGAGTCCTGGAAACGAGGAGCTTGGGAAGACCCCTGCCAGCACCGGGATGCTTCTACTGCTTCTACTGGTGCTGAACATACGACTCTGCACCCGCTGGCCTGTGATTAATTGTACTGGTGTCATTGCACATGCTTCGTGAGTCAGAAGGAGACTTTATAGACTGGTATCAGGCATATGGGCTAATACCAGACTTATGACCTTGGACTGGGCTGGGTTGGGATGCTTTCTCAATGTTCCATCCTCTTGTATAAAAACCTTTCCCTTATATTTAAAGTGAAGAGATTTTAAGTGGGACACCATTGACTGAGGGGAAGGGAGATTCTTGATTAAAAATTTGGTCTTTATGGAGCAACAAAAATGTTCATAGAACACAAAAATAGTATTATAATCTATTTATTTAATTTTAAAACACCATAGAGTGTGGGACAAATTGTTAGAAAGTGCGACGTCTGGTCACCTTACTTATCCATGTGCATGCTTCTGAATTTGTTTCTCTAGTCTACCAAGACTAACACATGAGGTTTCTGGGTTTTTTTTGTTGTTGTTGTTCTTTTCTTTTTTCTCACTCTATCTGTTTTGAGTGGTATAGTAGATGAATAATAGACACTTCACAACAGGTCATGATAGGAAAGTGATAAAGTAGGGGACAGGGAAAAGAGAAAATGAATGGAAGGTAGTACAATAGGGGAGAGGGGAAAAAAGGGTCAGATAGTGCTAATTTAAGGAAAGTAAGAATAGTAAAAGAGAAAACATTTTCTTGTTGAAAAAGAAATAAATTATAAAATAGTACAAGGTTTTATCTTAAAGAAAAGGAAAAATGGACAAAAATGAGATGCTGTTGCTATTTGGTTGAGGTCTAAATTTTGCTTCGGAGAATTATGTTGGTGTGGGCAGGAGAAGAGTAGGAAGTCTAGGTGGATTCTGATCATTATCGGGCGGCACACATTTCGAGGACTTGTTGAGCAGTTGTGATCCATGACTACGGCTGGGTGACTCTGCTTGGTAGAGTGCTTGGTCTCCTTGGATTAGATTTTAACTAGATTTCAGCCTGGAGGCAAGGAGGTTGAGTAGAATAACAGGAGTGAAGGGAATGGAACACTTGCCTTTTAGAGAGATGGAACTTTCCAGGGCAGACTGGGGTTTAATGGATGTGGAAAGGTTGGGGCTCACACCATTTCAGGGCCAGTGATCTCTGATAAGGGCTCTGAGATCTGGTAGCAGAGCTGGGATGGCCAGACCACATGGGGATGAGTCACAAGCCCACAGGGGACAGGCTATCGCTCTGAAAGACACCAGGTGGTCTGAATAAGGTGATGCCCAGGAAATGAGCGTATTACTAGCTTAAGGGATGTAAAAACAACAGAAAGAAAATGTTTTAGTAACAATGAAAGGCTAATACTCATTAAAAATGAATTATTAAAATAACCCAAGATTTTTCTTTTAAAGAAGGGGAGAAATCGAGGGAGAGAGACACTGGGCATCTACACTTTGCAAGGTTCGCTACCAAGAATGAGTTCGGGAATGTGCTAATAGCTCACAGGTTAAAGAACTATCAAGAAGTGCCTAGCCTGGGGCCAGGGGCAATGCTCACACAGTTGCTTGAACTGGCCAGAATGGTCTGAGGCAGTTGTCTGCCTGGAGGGAAGGGTACTGAGTGGAGCTCTGGGAGCTGAGAGACGGGAGCGCTTGCCACGTGGGGAGATAGAGTAGTGTCACTATCTGCGGCAGCGTATAGGCAGCTTTCCTGGAGAAACAGAAATCAAGTCGTATGGCCCAGGTTTCCGGCTGCGCCTCAGGCTGCTCAGGAGACAGAGGTCTCTGAGAGGGCCTCAGGTAGAAGTGCTGGACCAAGCACCCTCCCTGGGAAAGGTCATCTCCTAAGAGAGCCTAGTGAGGAGGGGGCAGACAAGAGCCTTTTCAGAGAGAGGGCTGTTGCTGTAGATGGCCTGGGATAGTCCAAATGGGAAGCTGAACGTGAGGTAGAGGCATGGCCTGTGCTCAGGCCAGCCAGCACTCCAGTGGAGATATAAGCGATCACTGGCACCACCAGAACCTAGGGTTTATGACTCCCATGCCAGCCAAGGGACAAGAAGGCTGCATCGGCAGTGTGGGGGCCTGCTGGGGAGCTGGATGGCCACACAGCCTGCCGTGGGTTAGAACAGTAAGAAGAAAGGCTAGATATGCCCTTTACTCTTCCCCTCTGCTGCACCCCTCATCTCGGGTCGCAGGAAGCTTAGGGTACTTCTCGATTAAGTTACTCTCCATGGTTTCCTGAACCTGCTGTCTCTCTCTCTCCTGATGTTTGCCTTCTTGTTGGAGAGGGGTTCACTTGCCATATGATTAGTTGGCCAATTTGAATCAGAAATACATTTTAATTTTTCGTGGGTTCTGTTGTGATATTGCCCCTTTCATTTCTTAGTTATAGAATGTGTTTTTTTTCTCCTCCTTTTTTGAGTGTGTTAGGTTTACTAGTGGCATATTAATTTTGTTAATCCTTTTGAAGAACCACCTTCTTGTCTTGTTGAATTTTTCTGTTTTATTTTCTGATTCATTCTTTCCTGCTATAATCCTTATTTTTCATTTTCTTCGAGTGTCTGAGAGTTCGTTTTGTTAGTCTTGCTCTTAATGCTGTAGTTCAAGTTTTGGTGGTCATGGTACTGCTGAGTCAATTCTCACAGCAACTGTGTATAGCAAAATGGAACCCTGCCCGGTTGTGCGCCTGAAGTCATTGTTGCAGCCAGTGTCCGTCCATCTCGTTAAGTGTCTCATTTTCATGGCACCTCTCCTTTACCAACCATGATGTCTTTCTCCAGGGACTCCTTTTCCACAATCTAGAGAAAATATCTAGATAGGCTAGAGAAAGAATCTCATCTGTTGACATTCAATTAAAAAAAACAAATAACAAAAAGAAGTAAGATTATTTTCTTGTGGAAAAGAATACAAGTGGAACCAACTACAAGGATCAACACATAACCTATCTGGAGGACAAACATCAAAGGAGTGGGTGGGGGAGCGGTCGGACAGTGTAAGATATGACAGAACAATAATAATGTATAAAGTATTGAGAGGTGGTGGGGGAGGGAGAGCAGGGACAGGGGGGAAAGGATGGGAAGCTAGTATCAAGGGCTCAAGTGGAAAAGCAAATATTTGTAGAATGATAATGGCAGCAGACCGTAAAGGTGCTTGGCACAGTATATGTATTTACGTATTGTGAAAAATGATGTGCGAGCCACCAATGGAATGACTTTTAATTAAAAAAAGATATGAAAAAAAGGATACAAGTGGCTGTCCAATCTAAAACATAATTAAATACATTTGGTTTAAGTTAAAAGGGTAAAAATTAAAACTTTTACCTTTCAAACTGGCAACCATTCGGAAAAACTTTGACTGGTTCTGCATGCTATGTCATTAGATTGGACTTTCATTCAGCAATGAAAGTGCGATTGATGCAACTTTGGGGGAAAAAACTGGGCACTGTCTGTCTTTTGACCCACTCGAGCTAGGACTGTCTTGCTGACTCACACGGCAGATTGTCATGCCACCGTGAATATTGCATGCTGTTGCTCTGAGGTGCCCTCAAGTCAATTCCGACCCATCGCGACCCTGTGCACAACAGAAGGGAGCACGGCCTGGCCCTGTCGCGTCGCTCCAGTCATTCGCAGCTTGAGCCCATGATGGGCTTGTGGCCATAAAACCAGTCCACTCATCCCAGGGCCTTCCTCTTTTCTGCTGTGCCTCTACCAAACAGGAAGCCTTACTTTAGGGACTGCGCTCTTCTGACAACAAGTCCAAAGCCCATGAGATGAAGTCTCACCTTTATATTCAAAATCTTTCATTATTAATGTTGACAGAAGAAATAGATCTGAATATAATTATTCTAGAAAGCACCTACTACAAAGAAACTTGAAATATAAAAACAGGGCCCCAAGGGACCTGAGAGACAAAAACAAACAAACGAAAACAAAACCCTAGCCACAAAGCCAAAAGGCCAAAAGTTCTCTATCCCATCTTTCCAAGCAAAGCCCTCAGAAAAAGTCACAAAGAACCAAAAACCTGAGTTCTGAACCCTCCAGGTAGGAGAGAAACCTAAGCTAGACAGACACAATTTGGTAGGAGGGTAGCTCACACAGATATACTAAGGAAAGTGACAATTCTAGAAATGTCCAATAAGGCACCACTGGGCAACTTCACCCAGGGCTCTCTCTGGTTATAAGACTGAGAAGAAGGAATGAATTAAATCGTCATTCCACACATCCACTGAGCCTTAAGTTTTAAAATAATCCCACAGAAAACAGTGGAAATTAATGAAAGAGAAGCTGAAACGGAAAGCCTGGAGTTGAAACAGATGCCTAACAATGAGATGGTTCCCTATCAGTGACAGAAGCTTTAAAATGACCTTGAGCCCCCCTGTGATGTTCTCCTCAAGTGAAAATGTGAGCCCCTGCCCACCCTGGGGACAGAGATAGATATGTGGCAAAGAAAAAGCTGAATTTCTCTGATGGTGTCTTTTCCCTCTTTTGTAGCCAATTCGTCTTGTAAGGTGGTCCTTTCACTCCACGGTCTACAGCCATTGGCATCCACAGACAGACGTCAACCTTGAGATTAGGACCTTGCAAAACGAATTGTCAACTTTTGTCTTTCTATTATCACTTCTCAGAGTCAGATCTTGCCAACTTCATGCTCTAAACGTTCCAGAGCCAGAACTAGTGCGCAGGGAATATTATCCACTCTAATAATGCCCAATCAAACAACAGACAAGCCTAAAACACCATGTCTCTGAAAACAACAGGCCATCACAGTTCGCGTGAAGGGAAAGAAAAGGTGCAAAATGAGTGGTCCAAACAGAGAGTCACAGAGGAATTTCTCGACAAAGAAAAGGAACTAGAACGACCCTTGAGGAAGTTCATAAGAATAACGTTCAATTGTTTTCAATGGGTGGAGGAAAAGATTGAGAGAGCTACCAAGAAGAAGAGAAGAAGGAAGAGAAGAAGGATGAAGCTCATAGAACAAATGAAAAATGTAGAACAAATGAAAAAAAATCAAAATAGAAATCCTAGAGAAATACACTAAGATATTACAACTGGGTAACACTTTGAAAGAACAAGTGTAATTGAAGTAGCAGGAGCTCAAATCAGTGAGCTCAAAGATAGATCTCTAGATACTAAATGATAAGAATACTCTCTAATAAGGAGAATAAAAATATGAGGGAAATCTGAGAATTTTGTACAACAATATGGGAAGGAAAAACATGCTCCATAAACATTCCAGAACAGAAAAGGAAGGGAAGAGGGGGAATAACAGGGAATGTGGTTCAAGAAATAGGAAATACTGGAGAAAAAAATTTCTAACATCATGACAGGATGACAATAAGCATTCAAGAATCCAAAAGAGCCCTAAGTAAAATAGATCCCAAATGAAAATTCCCATGACATAATTGTAGTCAAACTTTCTAACATCAAAGAAATGGAAAGTATACTGAGAGAAATTTGGGGCAGAAAGAAAAACTACCTGTAATGGTGAATTAATAAGGTTAAGTTCAGATTTTTTTCAATAGAAATCATGCAGACAAGAAGGCAATAGAATGCATTCTATAAAATCTTAAAGAAAACAGTTGCCAACCTACAAGATTATATCCAGTATCCTTCAACTATGAGGGAGAAAGAATGACATTTTCAGACAAGGGAAAGCTAAAGGAACTTATTGGGGGCTTTGCTTGAGTATATTTTTCTTTCATGAAATCTAGAATCTACAGAAGCAGGAACTGAATAACTAGCTTTAATGGGGAGCTAATAATAATGAGTACAAAGAAAAGGTTCTCAAATTGTGATGATGACTTCACAACTCTTTCCAAACCACTGAATTGTATTATACAAGAATTATATGTCAAAAAACTTTTAAAAACAAAACAAAAAAAACGCATTAGTTTCTGGGGTAAGATCATGGACTGAAAACATACACAACAACCAGGAGAAAGTCAGCATGAAGAGAAGACTGGGCAGCAGGCAATCCCAGAGATAGCTGGAAAGTTCCATGAATCAGAATCCCAGGTTTCCAGAGGCTGCAAGACTTAGCACTGCAAGGGGAAGAAGTCACCGACAGGCTCCTGAGGTGTCAGAGCTCTCCCTACACCTCCTGCCCAGTTCCACTCCTTAGGGCTCTCCACAGAGTCGGCCACCAAGCATCTGCAACAACCCCCCCAGGGCTCCAGCATGTGTCCATGCCTCCAACTACCAAGCTCTGGGGTGGCCCCCATGATGACAGAGACCAAGAACCAGCACAGCCACAACACTGCAATCTCCCTGTTCATTATATACCCAAAAATAAATAAAGAACTAAGCATAAAAGAAACAAAATGAAAAAATGCACATATTTAGCACACCAGTATGCACTGTTTACTTATTTAATAAGTCCATCTTATGGGACAGGGTCGAACATCCCTATGAGTTTCCTAGACTGTCACTGTCTGTCTACAGGAGTAGAAAGCCTGGTCTTTCCCCTGCGGAAGAACCGGTGGTTTTGATCTTGCAGATTGCAGTTCAACACCTAACAACTAAGCCATCAGCGCTTCTAAAAAGATGATAATAACAAAAAAAGTTCATCTGTGGAAAAAAAGGTTAAACAAACTTGTTACATACATGTAGTATACATCCCTAAAAAATGGTGACGCTTTTAAACACCTCATAATATGGACAAATTTAGAAATCACTGTGTTCAACAAAGTTTGTCACTCTTATAAAGGCAAGTAAGTATGAGACTACTATAATATTTTTTTAAACAAGAGAAATATTTTCCTACCCCCCAAAAATGGACTTGGGTGGTAAAAGGGAGGGAGGGGAGAAAGAAAAGAGGGAGAAATAATTTGTAAAGCTAGTGCTGAAACATACATATGCATTAACCACATTAAGAAGTAGCATAATAGTTAGTACCTGGTCACATGTCTAAGAACTTAAAAAAATAATTAGGTAATTTGGACAGCCAGATGAAAGAAAACTAAGTACTGTCACACAAATATACTATTTTACAGCTTTCTAACTTATTCATAGAAAAATTAAATATAATAGAATGATTTATCTTTGATTTTCATAAAATATTATAAAAATATAATTTTGAAGGGCAATATTTTGAAAAGCAATATCTAGTTCTGAAAAAAACAAAGGGACCTGAGGTATCTTATAGTTCATCTCCTCCCTTAAGCATGAAGAAAATGAGCATACTTATTTAAATATGAGTATTTCCAAATTATTTAAAATTTAATATTTGATATATTTCACTAGTGTATTTAACCTTTTACTAGTCTTTGGTTAAATTTAAACAAATAAAAATTTAAAGTATCTAAATATTTTGCCAATTTAAAAATTGTTTCACAATTTTAATAATCTAATAATATGGATAGGAGTCCTTGAGTGACATCCTGTAAAATGTTACTGCCTTGAAAATCCAATGTAGCAATTTAACTCTATAAGCATAATTTGGAATCAACTTGATGGTAACCACAACCAACAACAATACTGGTAGATAATTATATTGTAATGGGGTTCAAAAAATTCATTGAAACAATCTTTAAGAGTGTTTGCATAGGTATATCATCAGATCTTGGGACTGATAAAAACTTTGTTCGCTTTTCCTTTGTTTGTTTGTTTGTTTGCTTTGGGGCGACTTCACTGCCCTCTGGTGGTGGGATTAGGAGGCCCAGCCTTGCTGCTGGATTTGAACCTCCAACCCAGTGGGCGGCAGTCCTGCATGCAACCACTACGCCACTGGGGCTCAGCCCATCTGTTCACTTTTATATTATATTTTATGTATATTAAGAGTCCTTACTATAGAGTTAATATACTCTCATAAATTCCAACATATGGTTGTTTACTGTGTTGAAGAATAGAACTTCTTTGTGGGGGGTTGTTAACTGTAATTTTCTAGAAACAGAGTGCCAGTTCTGTGAGAGCAGATTTCTTTCACAGTACCATTGGATAGATTTGAACCACCAACCTTTAAATTAGTAGTTAAGCAAAACCCAGTTGCAACAAACAGGTGCCTGAATAAATGAATAAATAAAATCTAAAAACAAAACAACAGCCAATTGTCAAAGAATTAATTCTGACCAATAATCACCCTAACTAGGATTTCTGAAACCATAAATCTTTATAGTAGCAGCCAGCCTCATCTGTCGTCCTCAAAGCAACTGGTGGATTTGAACTGCCAACCCACAGCACCAATAGGGTTCCTATATATAGTTAATGCATATATTCAATCTACATGCAAGTTAATCATTTATATTAATTTACCAAAAACAAATTTACTGCCATCAAGTGAGCACTGACTCACACTGATTCTGGTACAGATTTCTTTAATTGATACAGTGTTAGTTTAAACTAAAAGTCCTGGGGAAATATGAATTATCATAATACAAGAAGTTGAGAAAAATCTATAGGTACTCTTTCAGGTTTCCATGAAAACTGTAAAATGATTTTCTTCAGGTACCAACTACTATGTAGCATTCTTAACAAATATGTAGCTATTGCCTTCTACCACTCTTGACGGTTACATTCAGTGGGGCTACCTGATGCTATTTATTCAGAATTTACTGTTGAACTTGAACAATCGCTAAGAAGATTAAATCAGACGGAATAAGGTGGATCATGGAAACTGCTTGGGATGTAACAATGCCAGCAAAACTTCCAGTGTGAAACCTGACTTCAGAAAGTGGTTGCAGGCCTGGCTGATTCTGTAAAAATTGCTGTTCAGCTAGTTCCGCGCCGACCCCGGGGAAACTCGCTTGCGCTAACTGGGCCTCCCACCCTGACTCCTACCCCCATGCTGCTGCCGCTTCGAACTTTCCCAGTTACTCCAGGAATCAAATGACAGGCACCTCTGCAGGGTTTCCTGTGTAATCACAGATCTTACTGTAACCAAATATATTACCATCTTGGAAAAACCTTATGCAACTCGCGAAGACTCTTCATTCTCAGGCAACAGAGAAAAGCCTCTTTGTCTGGAAGTCGAACACCTGGAACGCTTTATCGGGGCCCACAGGGGAGAAGGGGCTCCCCGGGTCCAATCTCACTCGGCCTGTCTTTGGGTCCACAGAGGTGAGGAGGCTCCCAGGACACTGTTTCACCCTGCCTGTCTCTTGTGAGAAAGAGGACTTTCTCTGCCAGTTAGCAGTTCCCGTCTCGGAAACCCCCAGGGGTCACTATGAGTCCCAGTGCTGTCTCTGAGCCCACAGAGAGACACAGTCTGGTCCTGCCATCGGAAACCGTCCACCACCCCCCCAAACCCCCTCACCCCCGACCCGAGCCTGCCAGACCCTTGGTGTGAAGCGCTCCAGCACTGTAGAAGGGCATCTCTTATAAGGATTGCGAAACCCCGGAAGCATCACCGCTGTCAGCTCATCAGAGGCAGAAGGAAGAAGGAAGGTGGAGGAGCGGGGCCAGCACCTCCCTGCTTTTTGCCACTGTCCTCTGCTCCGCCATAGGGCCAAGGTCCCCAGAGAGTGCGCTCCACTCCGTGTGGGGTCAATCCGCACACACATCTGAGATGGCTTTCCTGGAGAAACGAAGGAAAGCCCTCGTGCCACCTTTGCTTCGTCACGTGGCTTTCCAGGAGAAACCCCTGCGTTGTTTTGGTATCATGGCTAATCTGGCCATCTACAGGAGGTGCCAGGGAAACAGCCAGGAGCGGTTCATCAATAAACCGGTCCAAGCAGTGTGTCGCAGGAAGCTTTCTTTTTCCCTGCTGCTCAGGATTTGTGGCGGTGACCTCAGTTTCCCCTGGCGGTGAACCTAGATTAGTCAGATTAGGGCAAATGCAGATTTGATTGCAAGGTTTTGTGTACTTATGATTCAAACACCAATAAAACTTGTGGATGATAGTGTTCTTTGTTGGTAATTTTTTACAGTTGCTGTCAGGTGAACTCTGATTCGAGGTGACCCCAGATAGGAGAGTGGAGAAGTGTGCTCCATTACGTTCTCAGTGCTTCATTTTACAGAAGCCCGTCATGAGTATTTCTTCCAAGAGTGGATTTAGACCTGCCTTTCCTGTTAGTGGCCAAGCTCATTAACCTTTTGCCACCAAGGAACTCCTCACAGTTTTCCTTTTTAACATATCTTAATAGAATGTAAACACTTGGTCAAAGGGACCAGCCTCCATGTACTTCTCTATAAGGTCTATGACGAGTGAAAAAGATTTCCCTGAAAATTGGTCAGATGCACGTGATATTTCAATAATGGAATGAGACCTGAAATCTCCCTTTCCCAAAAAGCTCCCTGAAGAGCCTGGTGCTGATGGTGCAGGCCATGCTTTGGGCTTCATGAGGACAGTATTCTTGTTTCACCACTCATATTATTCACAGGTGTGTATTTGGGGGGGGTGGCATCACTGCCCTCTGGTGGTCATGGGTGCTACCCAGCCTTGCTCCTGGAGAGTCACTGCTGGATTTGAACTGCCAAGCCCTTGGGCCGTAGTCCCGCACGCAACCATTATGCCACCGGGGCTCAGCCCTACAGATGAGTATTTAAGAATAACCCCAAGTGACTAATCAGCAATCCAGCTCTCCTATCATCTTAGTTGAAAATTTGGGAACCCTTAGGTGAGAAATGCATCTTTTTGACAGAAAGGTGGAAATTGCATTACCATTGGGCTATTGATATTTTTAGTAAATTTTAATATTGACCATTAAATTTTACTAACTACACAAATATACTTTCGGAAGGACAAAACATGGACTGATGCCACTCTTGAGTCTGTATACTATCCATGGATGAGTGAAGGAACATGTGCCTGGTTGGTTCTTTACACATGTGCTTAAACATTTCTTTGTGAGGGGACAGTGATCATTCAGTAGGCTTCTCCCCTCCCATGTGTGAGACTGATGTTTGCTTTCCAGATAGAACATCTCAGGTGCAATCACCAGCCCATCTGCCCATGGAGGTTTTCATACGGCATGATGTCACACAGACTTCGGCAGGGCTTTCAGACAAGACAGACCAGGAAGAACAGCCTGGTCATCTACTGAAAAGAAGCTGGTGAGATGCCTACAGATTCTATCGGTCCATTCCAAACCAGATCACAACAATGGCAGAGGTCTAGTTGCTTCTTGTCCAAGTTATGCATGGATCACCAGGAATAAGAGGCCAAGGCCATAGGGACTAACAACCATCTGTTTGCATAATATTTCCTTAAAATGGTAAGGGTACTATTCATTATTTCTAACCCAGAGTTCTGTTTCAGGGAACTTCAGTGTATTGCTACTCCTCTACACTGACCTCTCCAGCAAGACACAATTTCATTGTTTTCATTTTGCTTTAAAGCAAGTTTAATTTACTTGATTAAAAGTACAACTGTGCTCACTATATCTCCCAAAAGCCAAAGAAGGGCATTAATGAAAAGTTTCTCTTTGAAATAAAATATGCAGATTTTGTTTCCTAGTGTTTCCACGTCTATCTTGCTTGCTTTCTTAGTTTTCCCTGAGTATCCAATATCACAGGCGCTGGCAGTAGAATTGCATGGAAAGGCTTCAGATGAGAGCCTGTTCTCTCAGAGTGGAGGTAAATGTATGTTTTTCAAGAACAATGAAAAATCAGTAAAAGTTCCACTTTTTCCTATCTCCTTAGGAGAAATGCTCTCTGCAATGGAAGGGAGGTGTCAAGTAGGTAAGCATATTTTAATATACTCAGCACAAAGAATGTCACTTCTGTTTTCTTGGGATTTTCTGTCAATATGATCTCCTTTATTCTAACTCCTTTACAAAGTTTCTTTCCCTAAACTTCATGAAAACCTAAAACTCTAGTGAATAAATATGAATTCTGTTGACTGTCACTCAGACAACAAAAGAATCAAACATTTAATATCTGTACATTTGTATCTTTCAGAGGAAAATATAAAATGTATACAAAAACTTGTTAAGCAAATATATAGACGTTTTAACATAAAAATATAAAATAGTTTATATTCACACATTCGCTTTTATTTATCCAAATGATTTAAACTTAGATTGATTCCTTGTTTTATTGCTAAAATGCATAATTAAATATACTGTCAATGTAGGTAGCCATGAGGAAATTGACCAACTACCTTTTTGAATGTTAAAAAATACTGACAAAAACTGTTTTCTTTTTTCACAAGTTCAATAGCTTGGGTATTCGTTTCTTGTTTCCAATAGCCTAGGTAATTAGACCATAATGAGAACTCTTTGCTTGGAAAATGACATCTGAAAGTTGAAACTATTTGAATGCAGTGCAAAGCTAGACACAGAGGGAAGGGGGTAGGGATGACCTCTTAAGAGAAGAAACGTTCTGCGACTGAAGTGTCATTTCCCCCTAAAATTATTTCTTCCTGGGAATGATCTTTGCCCTGGGGTAAAATGGCATTTGTAATGTGTTTCATGGCATGAGCAATTGTTCGTTGTTTAAGGAAACATCTCAGAATGCTCAAGAAAGAGCCTGAACTTACAGAAAAACCCCTCACAGCTTTTTTAAAGGTATAGCATATAAAATTAAATGCACACATCTCCAATGTATAACTTGGTGAATTTTTCACTTTCCGATATGTATACACCTGCAACCACCACCTAACTCAAGAAATAAAACATTTCCAGCCTCCTAATGATTCCTGCCCTGAGTGGCTGACCACCATCCTGACTTCCATGTCAGAGGCTAATTTTAGTCCTTCCCCTTCTTGAATTTCACATAAATAGGATCATGAATTATGTACTCTTTCTGATTGTTTCTTTCTCTCAAGGTTATGGTTCTATGGCCTATCGATGCTGTGTACGTCGTTGACTCTTGCATGTTTATAGCAATGCAGTCTTGTTCTGTCTATATATACAACAGCTTTTGTGTGCTTGGAGGATTTTCATTATGAGGCTATCAACATTCTTGTGTATATATATATATGTGTGTGTGTATATATATATATATATATATATATTACTACACACAGGGAAAAGCATAAAAAAACACAGATGTGTAGTCTAACTCATCAAAACAGTGACAATATTGCTGTAAGCCCTCACCCCTGTGTGGAGCCTTATCTCTTTTTCCCTCCCCTTCCTATCTTTCCCCCCAGTTCTTCCCTCTTCCCACACAACCCTCACAGTTGGCCTCTTTTGGGGTGAAAGCCATTTTCATCACCAGTGTGATAGCAAAAGTCACTGCTGTCAAGTCATAACAACCTTCTAGGACAGGGTAGAACTGCCCCAGTGAGTTTCTGAGACTGTCACTCCTTGTGATAATAGAAAACCTGTCTTTCTTGGGTTTCGTATCACTTTCATACTACTTTAATAAGTGGACCATATTCTCCCATGACATAATCTCACATAATGTGGTCAACTTCATGATGAGATCTTTGAAGAAGACAATTCATTCTGGGAAAAATACAGAACTGTTGTTAGGCGCCATCAAGTCCTTTCCAACCCATTGCTACCTTGTGTCATTCTCAAAATTATTCCTATGCTTGTACCTATTGTTGTAGGCACCGTATCAATCCACCTTGTCAAGGATTTTCCTCTTTTTGGCAGTCCCTCTGCTTTACTAAGGATGATACCCTTCTCCAGGGACTGGTCTCTCCTGACAACATGTCCAAAGTGTGGACGATGAAGACTCACTATTTTTACTTCATCCTTACTCTAGCCACAGGGAGGAGGTAACCCCCCCCCAAAAAAAAAAGAAAAAAGCTCCACTTGGCAGACCTTTCATAGTATACATTCGTCCCACCAGGCAAGCATTAATAAACTTGCTCTGAGTTAGTGCATTTACTGGCATCACCTGGGAAAGTCACAGTGAATATTTTTTGTAGGAGTAGCTTTACTTGCACCTTGTTTTTGGTGATGGCTGATCTAAGAGAACAGCATGCAACTGGAAAATGTTGCTTTCTGTTCAGGAAAAACACCACAGAAACGGTTGTGATATTGAACACAGTTTGCAAGGACAGGACCATGAGAAAACTCAAGAGTACCAGTGGTTTCCTTGTTTCAAAAAAGGTGACTTGTCGATGACAAACCTGTGATGAATTCCATCAGCATCTCAAATAGATGAAAATGTTGACTAGTGCATTTGAACTGGTTCCATCACCTCAGACTGTTAACCAAGCTTTCTATTTAGAGGTTCGAAAAAGATTGTGTCACAGTGTGCAACACAAAATACCTGATGTGTGTCAGATGGGGGACTAGTTTTGCCACCATGACAGTGCACCTGATCTTATCTTTCTTTCTTGTCTTTAATTACCTATTGCTTTCTTCATGAAAGATGTGCATGATACAAAAAGAAAAAGATGTCCATGTTGTTCTCCCACAGTTCCTCAGGACTCAGTAGAGTTCAATTCAGTAGTTCTATTCTTGAAATAGTATAGAAACTCAGGTAGAGTTGACTAAAGTTGTAGTTTGGTTTTTGTGGACTTATTTTAATTTTCTTCACTTTCAATCTTAACTTACCTATTAGCAATTGGTGGTCTGTTCCACAATTAACCTAGACCTGCTTTTCGCAACTGATATTGAGTTTCTCCGTCATTTCTCTCCACAGATTTAGTATATTTGATTAGTGTGTATTCCATCTGGGGAAGCCCATGATATAATTTCCTTTTGTGTTGTTGAAACAAACTTATTTGCTATAACAAGTATTGGCCTTGAAAAAATTGAATATGATCTCCAGCTTTGTTTCTATCACCAAGACCATATTTTCCAACTACTGTACTTCTGTTTCCAACTTTTACATTCCAATAATCAATAATTAGTAATGCACCTTGATTGTATATTTGATCGATTACAAACTGAAGATGCTTGGAGATGAGGGTAGAGTACTACTTTCTTAATCTGGTGACAGTTTTAATACAATTGAAGGAAATTTCATTAAGGGTGTGGCCTACTCTTCATATAGAGTAATACAACATGGAAACTAGCTCAGTTTCTCCTGGATCTGGAGCCTGTATCTTGTTATTAAACTTCCTGTTATATTATCTGCTGCTCCCAGGAGCCATCAGGGGGCTGAATGACCTTGGATTCATTCAGTCAACTTTGCATTAATTCAGCTCTGTATACACAAGCCTGTAGTCTACCTGTTTCATCTTCTTGCTTCCTGTTCATCCACTCTTGCAGTTAGCTATACTAGTCGGGAGAAGCCTGCAGCTTACATCTGACTCACAGACTTGAACTGGATTGAGCATATCAACTTCTACAACTATGTGAGTTGATATAAATTCTTGATATAAATCTCTTTCTATACATACATCTATATACCATATGTACTGGAGTATAAATGCATTAAAATGTGCTGAAAAACTCAACTTATACATAAATATATACTGAACATACAAGCACAACTGGTTTGGATTCTCTAGAGAACCCAGACTAACACACTTAGTTTTTTTCTTATAATAGTGATGTCATATAATTTTTGTCTCTATGAGATTGACTGACTTTGCTGACTATAATGTCTTCCAAATTCATCCATATCATGATGTGTTTGATGGTTTCATTATAGATTTTTAGAGGAGCATGTTTTAGGGTCCTCTAGAGAAACAAAATACACACACACACACACACACACACACACTGGGAGAACAGGGAGAAGAAATATAACAGCTAATTAGTCCACACAGCAGTACAGAGGTCTTAGTTCAACTCACTTTTGTGGAACAGCTAATATACTGGAAGTCCTTCAACTCACATGAGCTGCTGGGTCCAAAGTCAAGGGAGCAGATGGCAGAGTCTTCTCTCAGGCAAGACAGATAGAGTCTGTTGACAGGAAGCAGGCAACAGGGTGGGTCAGCAACAGGGAGTATCTAGGGAGCTTAGCAAAGCAGGCCCCTATGGATTTTGAACTCAAGCACAGTGACAGCAAACAAGCAATGCAAGGCAATAGGCGCCACCAGGCTGAAGCTCAAGCAATGCATGCACCAGCAGGTCTTGCAGGAGCCTCAAGCTGTAGTAATACTATGCACGGGTTGGCTGTCCCACCAGTAGTGTAGCTCAATTCAAGTTGAGGCAGAGGCTTAGCTAAAACAGCAGCACACTTGTCTGATGACCAGAGAACAAAAGGGAGATGGGATGTCACTGACTTTATTTCAGTCGCCCTTCAATCAAACTTCGACCTGATTAAATTCCTCTCACATGTTCCTATTGGCCTACTTAGCACCATAAACCTAACTATCACATGCATAATGCTCAATTGAACCCATGCATCAGAGCTTATCCACGCCTCTACAAATGGGCATTTTAGTTATTGTTTGCATTTTGCTATTGTAGATAGCTCTGCCATAAGGTGTGTTTGGATATTTTTTCTTTATATCTCTGGGATATGTCCTAAGTAGAAAGATTGCAGGGTCATAACACTCTCTCATTTTCCACAATGGCTGTTCAGGTCTGAAATTTCACAGTGCATGAGTGTTCCAATTTCTCCACTTCCTCTCTATCATTTGTTATTTCTGTTTATTTGTTTTAACTTTGCTATCTCTACTGGTGTGTGGTGGCATATCACTGTCTCTTAAGTTTGCGTTTCTTCGGGTATGGTTTATTCCTAAGTATATCATATTTTTGTGGTTATTCTAAATGATAATTTCTCTCCTTTTCAGTTTTATTCTCTAAAAAAGGAACCCTATTTGTTTTCGTATATTGGATCTTATACACTGCTATGTATCCTAATTTTTCAATTACTTTCTGTGGCAGTTACATAATTTAATATCAGCTTGAGGGTATATAAAATTGTTAGGGTAGCATTCCATCTGTAAATTGGTCACAGCCTGATGGTGCTTTCTTGTGGGCATGTCCTTCTCATAAGTAGGACCCTGGGAAGCTCCTCACCTCTCTTTGCTTTCACTTGTCTGTTGTCTAGTTACTCAGATTGCTACCAGACTCACCACCATGGGATCCACATGACTCTGCACCCACTATTCTGTGATCTCCCTGCATTCTGAAACATTGCCAGTGGCTGTGTGCGTCTGAAAAGGGACTGTGGATTAGTATCAGATATATTGACTTGAATTGGACAGAGCTCGAATGTTTCTTCGTATATAATTATTTTGGGGCATAAAACTCTTTCTTACATATATATTTGCCTCTGGACTGATTTCTTTCCTCTTCTTGGCCTAGCACATTATGGTACCCAGGGAGTGGAGTACTAGAGAAACAAATCATGCAAATGGAAAATGGATGGTTGGTTATCTGACCTCTGCCTTATGGTAGTTATTATTCTTTGGCTAGCCAGAGGTCAGATATAGTCATGCAGTTTACTGGGTTGTTTTCTGGAAAGGACATGGGAAATGAAGATTTGATTCCTAGAAGTTGTTATGATAGGTAGACTTGTTGTGCCAACATGGCCAAAGATGATAGGTAGGTCTGTTGTGACTATGTGGCCAATGAGCACATGAGATCAATTGAAGGGCAGAGATAGAAAAGGCTTGGTGAGCCCCACCCTTGCCCTCTTGGTCTTGGATCTTCGACCAGCTGCCTGCCTTATTCACCCCGTGCCTCGACCTCCAAGCAAGACTACCTCCAAGCAAGCCTAATCATGGACAGTGTAGCTGTGAGCTGAGGTTCCTTCAAGCCCTGCTTCACCACGCTCCTAGAATATACATCTCTTGAGCTGGGGACTGTCGGACTCTGTCATCCAGCTGACTGTTGGTGACCTGCTTTGCTGTTTGCTGCTTGTGGCTGGATAGCTGGAGGATGACGCAGTGGCCCTCGAGACTCTAAGGACTGCCAGTGTACTAGCTGTCTCAGGCAAGTGAGTTGCACCAAGGCATTTGTACTGCTTTATAGATTAGTTAACTGTTTATTTCTTATCTTAGATATCCTTCTCTCTATATAAAGAGAATTACTAGTGTTCTGGTTTTGTTTCTCTAGAGAACCCTGTCTAACACAATTGTCTTTGGTTATTCCTTTCTGAAATGATGAAAATCAATGAAATAAGTGTAAAATTTGAGCTCATGGGGTGAAATCATCCCTTGAACTTCATTAAAGCCATACTGCTTAGTCAAAATGGCTTACCAAAAGCCAGGCCCTGGCTTGTTGAAGCCACAGGTCTAAGAACAAACTGCATATGAATGGGATTATTTATATAAGAATGATTAAATTTGACTTGTTTTTAAGAATGTGCTTAGGATCTTGCTGTATTAGAATTATATTCATCTTTACTACCTATTGTTGATAGGATTAGTGATAGAAATGATTATTGGGGAATATGAATAGAAAGCTTGCAACCCTACTACCTTTAGCA